>CAUYQG010130516.1:0-43536 GCA_963574415.1 Tarsius wallacei
ACTATAATTTGGGACTTTGGACTAAAACTATCATTTTTGACTTTAAGAATGAGACTCATTGACTGAAAGTAGATAGTGTTCTTGGCTTTTTTGTTGCTTCTAAGACCACTAGATGGTGGTAACTTCTGAAAGAGAATGTACATGAAGGAATTTTCTTTGTCTTGCCCCTTTACGAATGGTATAAAAGCTCTCTGTTAACTAACATTAAATGGCATCTGTCCTGCAAGCAGGTGTCCAAAGTGCATTCTTTTGCCTATGCCATTCCTTTGGGGTACCCTAGACCCGGCAGGAGCTAGACTCCGGCGGGTTAGACCAGTATGTTACGGATCATGATGTCAAGCTTTTACTTACAGAAGAAGAAACAAGTTCAAAGAGATAAGGTGAATTACTCAATGTCACATGTAGGGTTGAAAGGCTAGAATGACAACTCTGCTGAGAGAGTTAAGAGAAGCACAAAACATTACTAAAGCAAGTGTTCAAATTCCCTTCAAAGGAATTATACTAATGATATAATGAAGGGAAATGCCAATTGTAAACTTTTTTGGCAGCGCTAGAGCTGTAAAAAAGTAATTATTGTGCCAAGCACCATCCTACAGAAAGTTAAGAAATTCATTTATCAGATTTCTGGGTTAGAAGCTGGCATGAGAAGTTCCCACTGCCTTAGGGGTTTTAAGCTTCTAGCTACTTTAGCTATTTCAGAACACCTGGTCTTGGTTGGTCACAGTGTAGCCATAGCTAACTTACCTCTCCAAGACTTTGTTCCGTACTTGTCGAAGGAAAAGCTAAATTTTCTGTCGTCTCCTTTTCTCATAGAAGTCTTCCCTATTAGACGGTAAATATAGGAATGAATAATTACTGATAACTGTGCAAGACACAGACAGTAAAATTACAGCCACTTTGCAAAGGCAGAAGAAAAAGAAATATAGATTCTTGGAAAATCCTTACTATTGGGGACTCTGAAACTGCATTCTTTCCAGTGGGTTTTTTCCTCCTGTTTTGTTGATTTTGTTTTGATGTTTTCTTCCTGGCCGAGGCTTAGCAGTTTCTAGGATCAGACTGTAGGTGGAGCAGTTATACTTTTCCCCATATTGTAGCAATAAAGCCAGAAGCATCCACATTTCATGTCTAGACAGAGAACGTGAATGGAATCATAACATCTTCAGACCGGGGAGATTCGGAAAGGTCATCTACTCCCTCCCTTGCCTTTAGACAATCGTGCTCCTAAACCAGCCTGGTGGTGAGGCATCCTTCCTGCTATATTCTTTTTAATCGTGTTTAAATCTCCATGGTTCCATTACTGGTCATTTATTTTAGGCTCAACAACAGCAAAAAAAGGCAAAATAGCAAACTCCAAACATAATCAAATATGTGCATGTACACACATCCCTCCCCCATGGGACAAAATATCACTCTTGGTGCTGCAAGGTATCAGAGTAGTTCCCTGTGTTCTGGTAGTTTAAAAAATGTTCTTTTTGGATTCTCATGAAACATTTTGTTTGTATTAGGTTAAGATTTCCCAGTATTTTAGGTTCTGATACTGAGGGGAGAAAAACACCAGGCAGGTATCTTCACAAAATGGTCAGCAGGGCAAGATTTAGAAAGATGCAACATCTTCATAGGCCCCAGGAAGGCCCATTCCCCATTATTTGTGTCTCACCCAGAAGATGGTATATAAAAAGATTTTTCTCATTTATATGAAACTAGTATGTTCCTGAAAGTTTTCCTATGAAGTTAATGTCTGCATATCTATGTATCTAATTCTCTTTCCATTAGAATTTTTTTTAGAATTAGAATTTTTTATTTTTGCAAAAATCTAGTTATAAGAGTTAATGAAGCAACATTTAGGGATATAATACATATTTTAAAATATTTAAAGGAAAATGTTTTTATGATAACCTATTAATCATAATACTCAGAGTAGGTTTCAGAGTATATATGCAAAGTATCCAGCAGGTCTGAAGAAAAAAAATAGCCAAGAGTTGTTTGAATCAGATATTAGACATCCTATCAACTAAACTCACACACAGTCTCTTACAGCAGGAGGGCAACACCGCTGTCTTTGGGTGTCGCAGCCTTTTCCTCTACAATTTTATTAAAAAAGCCTAGTTGCTATGAATGAGCAGGTTGGTTTGGAAGCAGCCGTTGATTAGTGAATGGAAGAACATCCAAGGGCTGCCTTCCTGAAGGGATGTGAAAATTCTCAAACATGAATGTTCAGATAATGTTATTGTCAATTAGGTAAATTCATTCATTCAGCAAATAATTTTGATTACCTAGTACATATCAGGCATTGGGCTGGAAGGTAGGATAAAGCGGTAAACAGTTAAGCAGGAATATCAACAAATTATAGTTGAGTTTGATAGAAAATGTGTAGAAGTGCTATGAGATCATATGTCAGCAGGACCCAATAGAGTCTGAGGACAGTTATCCCCAAAAGATGTAATGCTTAACCCGAGGCCTGAAGGTGACAGGCAGGAGGGCCAGTAGAGGAGGGTTCTGGATATGAAGAGTTGAATGGAGGAAAGTTAAGAGTGGAAACAGCATGGACCATTCAGGACACTGAAGGAGGTCTAGTGTGGCTAGAATGTAGAATTGTAGAAAATTGGAGAGATCAAGACTGGAGACCAAGGTAAGGCCAGATCCTGGAAGGCTCTGTGGCCCTGCAAAAAGTTTGGTTTTATCCTGAGAGCAATGGGAAGACATTGAAAGTGGTATTCAGTGAGGGACCGGATTAGATTTGCATATAAGAAGTACCATGGTGACTGCTGTGTGAATGGATGAGTGGCAGAGGGAATAGATTTGGGAGTAAGCAGTGTATAGATGTGAACAAAAGCCATGAGCATGATGGCCCAGGGAGTGTGTGTCAAGTAAGAAAAGAGCCCAGGGTGGAATCCTGAGGAATATGAAAAAGTCAAGCAGAAAAAGAACCAATACAGAAATTGAGAAGGAGGTCAGGAGTAGTGGGTCATACTTATAATTACAGCACTTTGTGAGGCTGAGGCAAGAGGATTGCTTGAAGCCAGGAATTCAAGACCAGCCTGGGCAACAACAACAAAAAATTCCATCTCTACAAAAAGTTTTTTGTTTTTGTTTTTTGTTTTAATTAGCTAGGCACTGTGGTGCACACCTCTAGTCCCAGCTACTTGGTAGGCTGAGGCAGGAGGATTGCTTGAGCCCAAGAGTTCGAGGTTACAGTAAGCTCTGATAGCAACACTATACTCCAGCCTAGGTGACAGGGTCAGACCCCTTCTCAAAAGAAGAAAGAAAGAAGCCAGAGAAACAAAGCTAACCAGGAGAATGCTACTTTGCGGGAACCAAGAGACTGCCTCTAAAAGGACCAAAACTCAATGGGGACAAATGTCACCAAGAAGCCAAGCAAAGGACCAAAGAGCATCTCATGGTGATGGGTGAGCTTGATACAAACCAGTTTTAGTAGAGCGGTGGGAGCAGAAGCCAGACTACAGTGAATGAACTCAATGATTGGCTGGAGAGGAAATGAAGATGACTCTTCTAGAAGTACAGCTCCCAAAAAGTTCCCAGTAGAAGTTCCTGGGAGACCTTCTCCAGTGGGGAGAGATAGAGCCAGTAGTGGATGACAGGGAATTGGGTCAAAGTGGGTGGGTATTATATAAATATGAGAAATTTGGAGGATGCTTGAAGTACTGAAGGCAGTGACAAGCTGAGTGGGAGAGGCTGGGGGATGTCCAGATGGAGGTTATCAAGAAGGCTGGAAGGCTCAAGTTCAGAGTACAAGTGGAATAGTCACTTTGGATGGGAGGAGGAGGTAAGGAGGACAGAATGAGGTGGACCATGGTACGTTTGTGGGTTTAGTGGCGTCAGCATTGCTATCTGATGACTCTCATTTTCTCTGTGAGGGTAAGAGGTACTAGGAGGTATCTTTTTCTACATATGCATTGCAAACGTTTACAATCCTCAAAGAGGAAGTTTTAAAAAAGTATTCATGAAGTTGTGTGAAGAATAGAACATTCTTAAAATGTTGTCTATTAAAGAAACACATTTAGGTAAAAGTAATACACAGCCAAGACACTTAAGAAAGAAAGACATCGTGAAAATTCTGTCTATAACAACTGATGGTGGATACACTAAATATATGAATTCAAACTAAAACTGTGCATCTTACTCTAATAAACATTTATGATCAAATCTAATGGTTAGGTGAATTGAAAAATTCACCTTACATATCCAGATTTAATGTTTTTTTTTCTGTGCAGTTGAATGAATACATAAACACTAATTGCAGTAGAGTTGTATTAAAATCAGATAGCTTAATAAACTTTATAGATTTGAATGATAATCAACACAATAACCCACACTTAATTAGATACTCATATTAAATGCTGGCAATAAGCAAGTTCTTTCTTTGATATCCACTTTAAGTACATACTAAATATCACAGCATGGTCCAGTAGGAGTGTATCCAAACAGAGTCAATGATGTTTGAAGAAATTAGAAATCATCCTCATACTCATACCACCCTGAGTGAGGGGGAAGGGCACAGGAAAGCTTGTTGTTTCTCGTCGTAACATCATTATGCGGAATCCAGTGTTCTGAACGATAAAGTGCTAATCCTCCTCACTGATGCTATTTCTTTTGTAGTGTTTTTGGCCAAGGAAGAACTTGTCCTCTAGAGTAAGACCTATATAGCATTTGGAGGGCTTCTCAATGGCAGGAAACCACATTATCTTTGTTATAATTCTACCTACAATTTTCTCTCTTTCCAACATAGAAACATGGGAACGTGCTGCCTAGGAGTCTACAGAAAAATGCCCTAAGTTATCATTATAACACTCCTTCAGATCTGAGCTCCTTGGGTACCTTCTCTGCAAAATTTCCTTCTTCTATAGCAAATTTAAGAGTTAACTTGAGTCCCACAGGTATATAAGGGTACAGAAGCTGCCCCACCTCATAATTTTAAAAATAATATTCAGTTTTATTTATTTGGTTGCTTATTTTAAACTGCTTTGTTGAGGTGCAATTGATACACAAAAAATAGCACATACTGAATACATAGTTTGGTGTGCTTGGACATACACCAAGAAATCAGTCCCACGATCAAAGTAATAGACATATTCATCACCTCCAAAGGTTTCTGTGTCCCTTTGTTTTGGTTTTTTGGTGGTGATTCTAAGTGAATTGCAGTGACTTCAGATTTGGTACTGCAGTCTCAGGAGCCATGCTCACATGAGTCCTATTCCAGGGACATACTGACGTCAGCTTCATGCCCCTTTGTCACATTGGAGCAAATTATTCACAACATCAGGGAGGGGAAAAAAAAAAGATCTGCTCTTTTCCTGAAGGTCACCATCCTGGTTTCTCAGGCATTGTGGGTACCTTGAATCTCATAGGCCAATATTGGCTATCCCAGGGCCTGTGATACCTCGGCCAGTTCCCTCACCATTCCTGGCTCTATTTTAGGACAAGGTCCAAAGGCTATACAGCCAATAATGCATATGGTTGGAGGGGCCAGGAGTGACCACCAAGGAAGCTCATGCCCTTCCTTCCTTCCTTCCTCATTCTCCTGTGAAACTTGCCAACTACACTCTTTTTCCTGAGAGGATTTCTTATGATCCCTGCCTGCTCCTGTTACCGCATTCTTCTTGACTTTCGTGCATTTAATTACTCAGAAATGTCAGGCTTGTCCTTGCCTAGTGCATGTTGGGGATGTTTTGTACATGTTTGATGATGTATTCCAAGGAAAGATAAACACTTGGGTAGGTCTCTTTTTCCTTCTTTCCTAGGTACCTTTTTCTGGCTCTGCATAGTATGACCTCAGGCGATGCTATTCACAATTTACCCTTATTACTATTTATTGCAATAAGGGTTAAGTATGTGTGTTGTGTCAGACATGGTTTTTGACCTTGCCTCTTGCCACTTGCTAAGTTTGAGGACTTGAGAAAGATAATCAATTTCTGTGAGCTTCATTTTCATCATTAATCAAATAAGAATGTAATGCCAAGTACTATTGTAGCATTATTGCAGTGACTGGCAAACAGTGGGTTCTCAATCTGGCTGTTAGTAATACTGAATCTGAGATTTGATCTTTACCTTTTACAGTTTTGTAAGGCAGGGGACCATGAATTTTTTTGCCTCCATGCTGTATAAAATATTGCCTTTGTAGGTACTAATGGCCCAAGGTGAAAGGCATTTTCATTTCTCTTTTAAATGATAAGAACCCTGTCCCCAACTACCCAAATGGAGATGAGCCTTATTGAGTTATTGTATTTATTCGAGTAAATACATTTTGACAATCTTATTCTGAGTCTTACATAACCCAAGGTCAGATGCCATCCATCTTTAGTTAAACACATTGCATGAATCTCCTATATAGATCTAAACACAGTTAAGAAAGCACTAGTGTTCTAGGCATTTGCATTTTTTATAAATATGTTGTAAATTCAAAGAAAACATTGAACTTTCATGCTTCTCGTTTAACCAATATTCATTAAGTATCTGCTAGGTGACAGCCACTGTGCTAGATGCTGAGACTGTCGTGAGAAATGAGACATTTGTATGTGTTTGATGATGTATTCCAAGGAAAGATAAACACCTGGCTAGCTCTATTTTTTCTTCTTTCCTCTCTTTTTGCCTTCTTTCCAGAGGCATGGACTCTGCCCTCAAGAAGCTTAGAGTTTAGAAGGGAGAACCCATTAGCAAGAAAACAAACAAATCTAGTAAACTGATGTGAGCCATGAGACAAACTGCACACTGTGAGCCAGAATAGTGGTGGGGCACTGGCTTGAGATGGTGTAGTCAGTAAAGGCCTCTCTTAAGGGGTGATTTTTAACCTGGAATCTAGAGGATAGAAAGCTCAAGGGAAGGGGAAGGAAGAAAATGCCACACAAAGAGGATACTAGGGATGGGAGAATTTGAGGTTGGAAAGGTCTGGAAGCCAAATGGATAAAAGAGGGACAAAGCACAAGAGCTTGTGGGGAATAGGAGAGACACTTCTTTCAAGAAACAAGGCCTGTTTCTCCTATTGCCTCCCAGAGTGTTCAGAAGCCTGTTCCAAACTGCTCTTAGAAAGCACCTACAAAAAAAAGCATATTTAACAATTTAGAAATTGATATGTTTTTAAAGCCAATTGGGAGTTTCAATACAGTGTAACAACTTAAGAAAGACATTTCAGGTCCAGTAACCTGAATTGGTTACTGGAATTGCACTAATTCTTTTTAAATGGTCCAATGCCACCTTTTAGTATAGAAAAGGGCTACTCCTCGGTCCCTTTGTGTTTGGAATCATCTGGACTTTCAGCAGCTAGAGGCACCTTTAATATATAGCAAGTTTTCTCTTTTGTGATGAATTATAATACAGTCGTATTCTCCGGCACATTCTCTTGCTTCGTTTTCTTGAGTGTTTTTTAAAACAATAATTGTAAGCTCTTGACAGTTTAAAAAACTGCCTGCAGGCCAAATGAAAATGTTTTTGGAGGACTTTGACAACACTGTCAACTTCATTGTTCAGCTCAAATTGAGCTTCTTACTTGGCTAGGTCAGTTTGACCTGCTGTGGTTTATTTTGCAGATGAAAATTGCACATCCTTATCTCCTTCCACCTACACATTTGGAGAAGTCTTGTACTCACAAGCCACAGAAACTGAGCAACACTGCCTCAAAAATTCTATGTCCTTTCCCTGTCGCCTGTCGCCTTTTCCGGGCACCACTCCTGCCATGGTGAGGGGCAGTCTGCTCTGTTTCAGGCCCAGAGAGGAATGGTGGTGCCCAGCATTTATACAGCAAGAAATGGCCTCCACGCTCAGGGGTGGTGGGTGGGCTCCTCTCACTGATTGCTCCTTCCGTTCTTCATGTCTTCTCCTTAGTACAGTTACCATCAGTCACTCACATTGACTTAGATGCACCTCACTGACTAACAACAAAATAATAGAGCTTCAGAGAGGAAAGAACTCTTTGTCACTGTCCTTCAAGGGTCTTTAAAATGTGATAATAGTAATGATAATGAAAGCAATAACCTCCTCCATCATTGACTGTTAACAACTTAACATGTGTAGGGTAATTTTTAATGCCTGACAAACATATTAAATATTAGCTAGTATTATTACCATCATTATCATGTATTAAACACATGCTACATCTCAGGGCACTATGCTGAATCCTTTTCACACATAATATCATTTAATCCTTGCAAGAACCCCATAGTGTCACAGATATGTTACCGACAGAGAAAATTTTTACAGATGAGGAAATAAAAGACTCCAAGAACTCAAGTGCTCGAATTCATATATCTGATACCTCTTGGAGCTAGAATTCAAGTTCAACATCCATAGCCTGTGTGTCTATCCTCTCAGTTGACTGTGTTTATCTTCAGGTAGGAATAATTTAGGGATAGTTCTTGTCAAAGTTGAGATATCCTCAAGCTGAAAGAGTCTCTTGGACTTGAAAATTCTATAATAAAGACTTAGGTGGCCTATGAAACATGAGAAGCATGTTGGTGGGGTGGGGGAAGAATAGAAGAAAGGAAGAAGAGAAAAAATATTTATTGAGTATATATTTGTACATTTGTAATTATTGAGTATACGCATATTTATGTATGTGTGTATATCTGTATGTATACACATATGTATATATATGTATTCATGTAAAGTCTTTAGGATTTTTTTCCTTTTTTTAATTAGTAATTATTTCTTTTTTTTTTTTTTAGAGGTTAATTTCTGCAAAGTCACCCAGTTAGCTAGTAGTCAGTTAAAAACTCAATCCCAGGTTGGTCTGGTCTTAGAGCCTGACCTTTTGCCTACTCTTGTGTTCCAATTCCACATCCCTACTACCCTGTAAGCACTTTAATGATAATTTCCTATTTCCTATTAAGATACTAAAATGGCTTATCAAAGGAAGTCGGGAAGGTATATTCCTTAGAGAATAGTCAGAGAAACAACTAGACAGTTGCATTTGGGGAATGGATTTTCAATACAGAACTGCCCAGAGGCGTAAAGATGGATGAACTGACCTCTTGGGTCTTTCCCAGTCCCAGAGCTCTAGGATTTATTTGCCAATGAAAATGTCAGGATTTTTCTTCTGTAAAATGATATATGATGGTCTCAGTACATTCTCCACTTCTACCCCCATCTCCTTATATCTGATTAAAAAGCAAAGATTAAATCAGCAGCAGGAATTTCTCCAGGAGCGATGAGGTTTTCCTGAGACAAGACAACATGAAGAGTCGAGAGAGTGAGAAGGAAAACACAGTAGTCTGGAAGGACGAGTCGATCAGGTATAAAGTGCTGGACCGAAAGACCGATGCAGTTGAGCTGTGATGGCCATCACGTCGCATTAATCAACAGGCCTCAAGAGTACATCAGGCCTCTACTTTTGAAAAGAATATACTTTAATTTAACAAAATGAATGCATATGAAAAAATGTGAGAACCATGCATTTTTAACCAGGAGATAGGAGGTCAGCCTTGAGTCAGAACTCATTCAACAAATATTTGAGTGCCTGCTTTGTGCCAGACACCGTTCTGGGTACCAGGGATATAGAAATGAGCAAAAACAGATCTAAATCACTGCCCTACTGGGACAGACAGAAAATAAACAACACGAGTAGATAAAATGTGTAGTATTCTAGTCAGTGGTGAGTGCTAAGTAGAAAATAAAGCAGAGAAGTGGATAGGAAATGTTAGGGGGCAGGAGTGGGAAGTGGTAATGTTTGATAGGGCAGTCAGGGATGCCTCACAATGAAGGAGATATCTGAGTTAAACAGCAGAGGGCGGAAGAGAGTGAGTGATAATGAAATCGGGTGAAGTCCAGACAAGGGAACACAGTCAAGCTCGCAGGTGGATGTGGGCCCAGTGCCTTAAGAAAGGGTGAGGATTCTGATGTCGTTGAATAGAGGGTGCAGGCAGAGTTAGCAGAGGCCAGATCACATAGAACACAGAAAGGATTCAAAAGGAATTTGGTTTTCACATGGAATGAGATGGGACCCATTGCAGGTTCCTGAGCAGAGGAGGCACATGATCTGACTTGCATTGTAACAGTGTTGCTTTGATGCAGGATCAAGTTACAAGGTAGGGGAAATAGGCTATACCCTGGAAAGGGCAAAGCAGGGAGACCCATGAGATCGCCCTCATTGCCACTGTTAGGATTTCACAGAACACCTAGTTCCCTGCTCTTTCCAATTTCACTCAGCTTGCAGGATCCTCCTGTCTTTCCTCTCTTCTCTGACCAGGCCAACTAGAGGGTAGGTAGATTATCATTTCCTTGGCTGGTGTCTCCTCTCCCATTCTGCCCTAGCCCTTTCTCAGCACCTGACCTATCTTCTTATCGCTTCACAGAAACTGAAGCCAGTGGCATGAACTTCTGCTTTCTCCCTCTCCTCCTGCCTCCATCAAAAACTGCGTTGGCCAGGTGTGGCGGGCTTATGCCTGCAATCCCAGCACTTTGGGAGGCCAAGGCAGGCAGATTGCTTGAGCCCAGGAGTTCAAGACCAGCCTGGGCAATATAATACCGCCTCATCTCTACCAAAAACAAAAAATAAAAAAATTATATATATATATATATGTTTAAATAAAATAAAACAAACTGCATCAACAACCAAGCAACTCCTCTCTCACTTGTAAATACCTTTTCCTCTTCTCCAGGGTCTCAGGGAAGAAGCCATCTCCTGTTCAAGATAACCCCCACCCACCTCTGACACACATACGCACACACACACACACACACACACACACACACACTCCTCCCCACCCCAGTATCAACTTTCATTCATTATCTCCTTTTCCCTTTGGGACCTTGCTCCATCCATAATCCTCTTTCCTCTGTAAATTCACTCTCTTGCTTTCTATTAGCTTATTGTCCTCAGTCTATAAATATATCAAAGCTCATCTATCACGGACTAGACCTCTCTTAACCTCTCCTTTACTTCTCAGTCAAGCATCCTGAAAATAGCACCTGTTTTATAATAATAAATACTGGGGTCTTTACTTCCTCACTTGTAAACCCACTGCCACCTGACTTCTGATCCTACCACTCCACTTGGACTGCTTTCAAAAGCATCACATCCAAATTGTCAAAGCCAATGGACACTCCCAGTCTTACTCTGACTGGGCCTTTCATTTGACACTGTTTCTTATCCAGTCCTTTCTGAATTCTCTGCTTCCTTGACGTCTCTCATGATTCTCCTCCTACATCTCTGATCGTTGCTTTATATTCTATTTCACAGGGTCTTTCTCCTCTGCCAACTTCTTAAATGTTCGCATTCCCCCAAGGGAGTTCCTTCTGGTCCACTGATTTATTTTCTTATGCTATTCAACACAATCACAATTTTCATGCTCACCTCCCTATGCTGATGGCTCCAAGATCCGAATTTAGTGTGTAAGCGGTGCTGAACCCAAGTGAGCTGGGTAATTTATTTACTGTATCTTATGTTATTATCATTTTTTAAAACCCCCTAAGGAAGGTTGTATTATTCTCATTTTTCAGATTAGAAAACTAAGATTTGGAAAGGACAAGTAATTTGAGCAAGGTCCCACAGTTGATAAAGGGTAAACCTAGAATGAGAGACCCAATAATTGTAGACACTGCAGCTGGACTTCTGACTCCTACCCAACTGTAGTCTGCGAGACATCTCCCCCAGAGACCCACACATGGAAATCCACTTGGCACCAAATAGAGGAACGTCTCCTCCTTTGCATCCCTTTCTTTTGTTTTTTCTCTCTGTAACTGGCATTTTAATCCACTTAATTACCAAAGTCAGAAAACTGAGACTCATCCCAGATTTTTCTCCCTAATTCATGCCATCACAACTGGTGGATCACTAAATCTTTCTGTAGGCTCTGAGCCATATGCTTGATCAGCCTCTCCTCTCTTTTTTCTCCCTGCAGTAGCTCAGGACAGCCTCCCTGGTACACTCTACTGCAGTCACTTCTAGATTGGTCTCTTTGCCTTTGGTCTTATTTCCATCCCCACTCCCAACCCTCACATTCATGCTCAGCAGCGTTGCCAGAGAAAGTAATCTAGAATGCAATTCTGAGTGGGTTACCCCCAAGCTTAAAACCCAGTTCAGAATGATCCCATACATGGCCTTAAAATCAAGGCCTTCCTCAACCAGACTCTTAGGGCAAGTCGTATCTCCTGCCTTCCCCACTCTGCACCGTATATCCCCTTTGTGTTGGGGTTCTAGGACGTCTGCTACTTAGCACCTCTCCTCCCTGCTGGAGTTCTGAATCAATTAAGTAACAAGACAGGGAGAGCTCACATGAGAGGCCAACATTACCCTCTTTATTACCAATTAAGTCGACACTGTAGAAAACATCTTCTCTCTGCAGACAAGGGCATTGCCTCACCAGCAACTCCAGAACGAGATAAGTATGTGTTCCCTGTCAACAGCTTACTCCCATCAGGAAGAGAAGAGAGTTGAATCAGTTATACTCAGGTTATTCTTCTCGGATTTACTCATCAGAATTCACTCTGCCCTTCCCACCATGAGGAGAAGGGCGGGAGGCAGGAACCAAAGGGGGTCTCCCTCCATGTGAAAATGAGCTACGGGGGCAGGGAAAGAGCATCCAGTGAGGCATCCTTCATGTTGCCTCCCATCTGTGAGCCCTTTCTCATGTTGTTTTGACTCCTTGGAGTATCCTCTCCCCATTTCTCTGCCTGCCAAGCTCATTTTCAAGACTCACTTCAGATTTGAGCTCCTTCAGAAACCCTCCTTGTCTTACCATGATGCATACTTTCTCTGTGCTCGCATGTCCTTACCAGAGCATTTACCTTAGTGCAGCTCCTGTCTGTTAATTTGCCCATTTTTCTTAAGGAAAAGCATCATGTCATTCACTTTTGTATCCTGAGAGCTCAGCATAATGGCTAGCTACTTCAGAAATGCTCAACAGACTGAGCAGACATCACCCAGACTAGGCTTTTCATTTGATAAATTACCTTTGATTTTTTTTGTGTGATTTTTTTGTTTTTTGTTTTTTTGAGTTGGAGTCTCACTCTGTTGCCTAGGCTGGAGGGCAGTGGCACACTCATGGCCACCGCAGCCTTTACCTGCTGGACTCAGGCAACCCTTTCTCTTCAACCTTCCAAGTAATGGAACTACAGGTGCATAACACCATGCTTGCTTGGCTAATTTTTTTATTTATTGTAGAGACGAGGTCTCACCAAGTTGCCCAGGCTGGTCCCGAACCCTTGGGCTCAGGCAATCCTCTTGCCTTAGCTTCCCAAAGTGCTGGGATTACAGGCATGAGCCACTATGCCCGGCTTGACAAATGATCTTTAAAAGATGCCTTTACTTGGAGTCGGGCAGATTTGGTTTCTGATGCTAGTTCTATCACTTATTAGCTGTAACTTTCTCAAATTACTTGTCCTTTCTAAATCCCATTTTTCCAGTCTGTAAAATGAAGATAATACAACCTTCCTAAAGTGATTGCTATGATAATGAAATAAGATATGGTAAATAAATTACTCAGCTCACTCGTGCTTAGCACAGCATACACACTAAATAAATGGTAGCTATTATTATTTAATTGCTGTTCTTATTAGTAAATTACATTTTGTTTGCAAAAAGGTTCAGTTGAAAGAATATAGCAATAAATAATGATATAATTTCTGGCTTCCAGGAACTTAGGGTCAAGAGAAAATTTAAAATGGGAATTTTGTGTTTCTAAAACTCTACACAGGATTTTTGTATCTCCGGATTAACCTCCTTATTATTAAAAAATGATCTTTATTATCTGAGAAACTCTAGGCTCTGCATGGCTGGGACCATGTTTCTCTTTACTGATTTAAAGCAAGTCTTATTTGACCCATTATTACATTGCCCACTCATAGGGGCGGAGGGGGTTCATGGGTACTCTCTGTACTTTCTGCTCAATTTTGCTGTGATCCTAAAGCTGCTCTAAAAACTAAAATTTATTCATTAACTTTTTTAAAAAGCAGCCTGCCTTGGATTCCCTCTCTGTCACCTTCCCACAAGCTGAAACACAAGCATGCTCCCCAGGCCACATTGAACTGTGTCGGCCGCCAGCCTACACCACTCACAGCGAGACTGTATGGAAGACAGAAACAGGCTACACATTTTACTTAGCCTTTACTCCAGAATCAATGCATGAATGAATGAAGTCGTACCACACTGTAGCCCAAAAGGGCATTTAAGGTGGATTACAATAGTTAGGGAGGCAGATCACAATACAAAACCACATTAAGAAGGACCAAGTAGATAAAACACTACATGCCAGAAACAGGATAATAGGTTAAAAAAAAACAAAACAAACATCTAGGATGAGAGTTACTGAATTTAAGCAATGAGTTTAATTCAGAAACGCCTGAAAATTAAGGCAAAGAGAAAAACGTGTGTTCTAACTTATTTCTGAGGAAAAGAATTATATACCCTCTTCTATATAATTTCAGATGTATGCATTTGCTGGGATTATATATGTATACCCACAGGAAGAGATGGGGGAGGGAGGAGGGAGAAAATTTTCAGGCAGTAAAAGTAGCATCAGCTAGATCGGAAAGCCCTCAGGGGCCCGGAGACTGTGCTTTCTCCCTATTCTGGAAGCTCCTCCAGCCTCTCCAATCTCCACCCCCCCCTCACTCCCCACCCCCAGCCCTCCCATACTCCCCCCTAGTACCCAGTCTCCCAGGTACATTGCAACTCTGCCAGTTCTCCCTGGGACTGAGACTTCTGACTGCTACTTCACGGAGAGGATAGCAGGCAGTGAGGTCAACACTTGGGAGAATAAGAATTGCAGCCTGAGAAGCTGTGAGGAAATTCTGTTCATTATCAAATTGTAAGTTCTCGGCAGAGGAAGTCGCTTGATCTTTTCAGTCAACTCTGGGAAAAGCAACACATCTATTTAATGCTGACCTTAGATCACCTCTTCATTCAGTACAACCGAGACTCACCTCCCCAAAGAGATTTGGTGGCTTGGAGAAAATCAACCTCCAGATTGCTAGGAGCTTTGTGAGTTTTTCTTTCCCCTCTACAACTTGGTTCTTCAAGTTAAGATAAAAATTATGGCCCTGGGAGGCAAAGAGGGCACATAAATAAGGAGGATGCAGCTGATGAAAGGAAATCTGTAAATAAGGTGACATTTTGTTTGCCAAGTTGCTGTAATAAGACACAGGTTTAAAAGTATTTATCTGTTAATATTTATATTTTAAAAGGTTTCTAATACATATGCATTATAAATTTTGGGGGCAATACAAATAAAAGAAAGAAAAATGTATTACCATCTTGTGATAACCACTATGAATATATCAGGGTTTGGTCTTTCTCTGAACTTCCTTGACTCTCTGATGGTTTCTCAAGCTCTCACTGTCTCTCCCAACCTCTTTCTCTGCCTTGCTCCCTCTCTCTTCCAAAACTGAAATCACAAAGCACAGAATGTTCTGTAACTTGATTTTTTTTGTTGTTAATCATATATAAGAAAAACTTTTTCTGTTTTTCAGCACACATAGTCACCAGAGGACACTTCAGCCTAAAGTTTAGGGCATGTTTATGTATAACTGCAATTCTCTCATTCACAAATATTTACTGGGTACCTATTGGGTCCTAGGCCCTGTGCTGGGCCTTAATGAGAAAGACTTGGTTTCATGGAGCTTGTGGTCCAACAGGGAGGATGGATGCTCAATGATATCCACAGGGAAACTGCTTCTGCAAAGTGCTGGATTCAGGTTGGCTTGGAGCCAGCAGCTTGAGGGCTGCCCGCTGAAGGTCCCCACAACTGAACTTTATTTTTATTGGGTTTGCTGGAGAGACACACACACAGTTTGCACAGTATCTGCTTATGGAGTGGATTATGGTGAGCCAAGGTTTCCTTTTTCTGAATGGCAGCTGTTCTGAGGTTGCAGATGACCTTCAATCTCCTTGCTTTCTGATGAGAGGCCTGATTCTGACTAACGGTTTTGTGTCCTCAGCCCCCTTCACTCAGGCCCTGTTGAAAGGAGCTGGTCACTGTCTCCAGGCGCCAGCCTAAAGGAGAGGAAGATGAACATTTTTCAGGCTGTCCCGTCATAGGCCCTAGAGCAGGGGTTCAGGGGAGGCCACAGAGAGAACTCTAACCACCAGCCTCACCAAGGCCACCTCTGAGCACTGACGAAAAGGGCACACCAGGACTTCAGGATCTTCTTGTTTGTACGTTTTGCCCAATGCCCTGTTTCTTCTTTCAGAGGGGCTCAGCACGGTACCATATATAACTCCAACAATCAAAACTTTATGAGATATATTTTATCTTTAAAGAAATCCAGCTGGGCTCGGTGGCTCAGCCTGTAATCCCGTGCTTTGGGAGGCTGAGGTGAGTGGATTGCCTGAGCCCGCGGGTTCGAGACCCGCCTGGGCAACTCGGTGAGCCCTCATCTCTACAATAAATCAAAAAAATTAGCTGGGCATGGTAGCGTGCGCCTGTAGTTCCAGCTACTTGGAAGGCTGGGTGGAAGGATCGCCGGAGCCCAGCAGGTCGAGGCTGCAGTGGCCGGGAGTGTGCCACTGCACTCCAGTCTGGGTGACAGAGTGAGACTCCAACTCAAAAAAAAAAAAAAGAAATCTCTGAGAAGTAAAAGTCCTGAACCTTGTAGAGAGATTAAACTAAAATAATAATAATAATAATAACATTCTGCCACTCATACCAAAAAGGGTTAGTATAAAGATACACCCAGGGCTGGCCTTTAATAAAACCTCCTTTGAAATGTTGTTAAATCTACTGAGTCCCTCTTTTGTCTAATGTTTCCTCTTTGAGGAATTAACCCAGGTTGAGCATAAGTGATAGATGCACACACACTTCCCATAATCAGTGTCAGTCATTTGAACTGAGTTGTACTGCTGACTAATCTCGTGCTTGTGGTCCATCATGGCACCCGATTCTTTTCACCTATGCACCCAGCTCTCTTCCTGTAATTTGTGCAATTGAGTTACCCTATTTGTGTTTATCCCAACTAAACAGCAAATGGTGGTTTCTGGTTTACCACTTCTCCAATCTAGTGGGACAGCTGAACCAAGAGAAAGCCCAAATGGCAGCTGCCCTAGATTTATGGTTGTGTGGGAGTGTTATCCCTACAAATAATGAGAGCTCATGTCCGTGGGGGCTCTGTAGTCAGAGCAATAATTTCAATGCTGGATATCAGCAGAAAAACTAATGAGACCATTTAAAGTGTGTGTTAATGTGGTATGTGTGTAAAATTAACAACCCTTTGATAGCTGAGCCACAAACACCCTCCTGAGGTCAATCTGAAAGTCACAGAGAAGACCGGCTCTCTGGAGCAGAGTGCCAGATGTGAATGGGAAGGCACTGGGGCCTGGGGATGACCCAGCTGCATTTAAAAATTAATATTGTGTTAAATTAGCCCCCATGTAAATGCCATTTTGTAACAGCTGGCCTGTTTGTGGGAGCAGCAGTGGTTGGGAGCATGTGGGTCCCACCTTGGGACCATTCTCCCCCCTTTGGTTAATCAGTGCCAAGCACCAATGGCAAAACCACTGCTGTAATAACGACAACTGTAGCTACCACTTGTTGAGTGGTTAGAACGTGCCAAGCTCCACACCAAGCCCTTTGTACACATTATCTCATCTAGTCCTTCCGACTTCATTGTGAGGTGGGTACTGCTTCATTCTTTTTTTTTTTTTTTTTTTTTTTGTGTGGAGTCTCACCAGGGAACCCAGACTGGAGTGCAGTGGCCGCTCCCGGCCACCGCAGCCTCGACCTGCTGGGCTCCGGCGATCCTTCCGCCTCAGCCTTCCAAGTACCTGGAACTACAGGCGCGCGCTACCACGCCCAGCTAATTCTTTTTTTTTTTTATTTATTGTAGAGATGAGGTCTCGCTTGCCCAGGCGGGTCTCGAATCCGCGGGCTCAGGCAATCCACTCACCTCAGCCTCCCAAAGGCACGGGATTACAGGCTGAGCCACCGAGCCCGGCTGCTGCTTCATCCTTTTTAACAGATGTGGAAACTGGTGTTCCGAATATGATTTGCCCAGTCTCAAAAGCAAGTGGGTGAGCTGGGATTTTTTTTTTTTTACCTGACTCAAACAGATGTTCTCTTAACTTGCAAACCACACTTCTTACAAAAAATCAGTGACAGGCTTCCTTCACAGAAGCGTATGTGTTGGCGGGGGCAACAGGGGGTGTGAAGGGATTCTCTGTAATGCAACCAAAGCCCAGAAATATTTCCAACCAACAGATTCATATCTGTTCTTCTGATGGGCTGAGTTAGAGGCATTTATATTTTGGTTTAGTAAAGTCTACTCCTAATCCTACCATCAGCAACAGAACACAGGGAAAAAAAGCAGGGGCACGCTCTTGTTGAAATGCAGCCAAGGAGTAGGAAAAAGTCTTATAGAAATGAATCCTCCCCGCAGGACATCTGGGCATTTATTCATTGCTAAACACTTTCTAAACTAGGCTGGACCAGAGAAGAGGCATCTGTGACCTCATCCAAATGGCCTGGTGTCCTGGCGAGTGGGAAACCACCCAAACTGGCCATGCCTCCCACCTTACACTGATGTATTCTAATCCCACCACCCCTTCCTTTCTTCCTCACTTCAGGAACCCCTGAGGGGCTAGCAGCCACTGCCTTGCTGAAGTGTTTTCCCCAGGGCACCTTGGGGCGAAGTCCTGACACGCATACCATCTCATGTTGCACAAGTCACACTGAAGCCAGCCTCTGCCAGCAGAGAAGTGAAGGCCTTTCAGAAACTATCAGAAATACAGCCAAGAAATCCATCCCTTTCCTTTGAGAGGGGAAGAAAGAGAGGTAGTCATTTGACGATGAAGGAAAGCTCCTGGCAAGAAGCGTATCCCAACTCCCAGTCAGAGGGTAGAAGGGAGAGAGAATTAAGAAACAAGTAGTCAGCAACTTATGTTCCTTTCTATTTTTACAAACAAGATCCCCTGGCTGACCTTTAAGGCCAGCTGGGAAATTATACCACACACCAAGCATGCAAATAAGACCTGCACTGTGTCTCCCGGCTGCTCCTCCCCTGCCTGCTCCAATACCCTGCATAGCCCCCTGGGGCCACCTCAGTTACACCAGAAAATCCCAAATGAGCACAGCCTGACTGGGGAGCAAAGATGGGACCAGGAATAAGGACTTCATAACAGGACTGCTCTGAGACCTATGTGCTAAAATCTGTTCTAGGGCATGACTCCTGGTTGCCACGGTGACAGGCCCACCCCACTCAGGCTAAGGGCAAGAGAATACCCACTGGGGCAACCCCTTCAGGTCCCCTCCCACTCTGGGAGCTTTTCTGTCCTCTCAATAAATCCTGCTTTCTAAAAAAGAGAGAGAAAGAGAATACCCACTGAACAGCAATTGGGAAGGGAGCTCGCTGTGCAGGATCCCAGGAACACAGGCCACACTCATCTCCTCACTCTCTTAAGAGCATATAAAGGGCAAACAGCCTCCAAGCCCCCAGACAAATGTCTGCTTGTCCTTGGGATTGTATGTGTTTTTCAGGAACCTGACACATCTCTGTCATCTTCAGAATCCAATGCACTTAACACCCTCCATGATCTAGTCTAAATTCAGTCTTATAGTCTACTCTGTGGAACAGCCAGTCTGACCAATTCAACATTCCCTGATCTCCGATCAAACGCGTCATGTCTTTGAGCCCTTCGCCTTGCCTGTCCCCTTCCCCACCTCCTCTTAGCCAATAAAACCCTACTAATCTTTCAAAGACCAGCTCAAATGACTCCTCTCCCATGAAGCTGTCCCTCATCGTTCTAGCCACAAGCTATCTATGAATAACTCAGTACCCCTCAGGTGACTCCTCCTATGTTCTAGTATGAGTAGATTCCTTTTTTAAAAAGTTATTTTATTTAGTTTATTTATTTATTTTTGAGTAGATTCTTGTGAGGTTTTCTTCTCTTACCATATAACAAGTTCTTTGTGTTTATGGGAGCATCTCGTATACTGTATTGCTTTGTGTTCCTCTCATCAGCTAGTCCAGTACAAATGATTCCTTCTCATTGTCCTATCACATTCTCATCCTTACCCTTCAAATATGGTTTTCTCTACCCTCTCTGAGTGATATCTGACTTTCTTTTGCATCTGGTGGCCTCTGCAGATCCTGGCACTTTCAGAACTATACTCTAAAAGATTACTCTTACTCTGGGGACACCCATGGTAGGGAGTGGCATTGGGGAGAGAGAGTCGGGTCCATGTGGTTGCACAGAGCATTCATAAGGACTTTCATATAAATTGTACCCCATGAATTGTGCAATATGGCTATACTAAAGAAGGCAGAAGCTGGAAAACTAGTGAAAGGGCTTTTTCAACAACAGAGGCAAAAATAAAATGTAACTCAGCTAAAGTAGTGGCAGAGGAAAGGGGAAGAAGAAAACAAGCACAAGTGACACTGTACAGGGAGAAGCAATAAGACACGAGACTATAAGGGTCAACTGCTATTTTGTATTTACCTATTATTCATCACACTCTTCTCATACAGAACTTTGATTGATCTATCTTTGAGGAATCACCTTTGCAATTCACAGGCCATATGGCTTGAGTGGTGTATGTATCCTAACTTGGCCAATGAGAACACCGTATCCCCCTGAAGGCTAATTTTGGGTAGGCAGGTAACCTCAGCACGGCCAATAAAAGCCTTGTCCGGGACTTTTGCTAGTGCTATCAGGAAAGTTGTTTTTTTTTTTTTCTTTTTTGTCTGGTGTGACCAAACTAAAGAGACTTTCAAGAATGAAAACAAATACAAAATAAAGCAAAAAGACAGAGACTGTCTTCTTAATCATGTGAGTCTGTTTTCTTTTGGCTTAAATCAATTGTGCTAGATTTCTTTAACACTCAACTAAGAGTCATGACTAACCTATGAACTGGCCAAATGTTGGACATAAGGAAACTGAAAAGTCGAAATTTACCCTGTTCCCAGCCCTGATGTTGGGGGATCTGGGAAGAAGGTGATTACCACCATTAATTGTCCAAAGTACAAAAGACAAAGAGACAATGTAAACACCAAGGTTTAGAAAGTAGCACACATTATAAGCTGAAACTCATGTAAAAAATTTCAAGCAAGACTGGTATGTTCCGAGCAGAAAAGAGAAGGTAGGGGAAATGATATAATTTTAACAACCAGTACAAAGTGAAATTAACTCAGTTGCTATTGTCCTGCTTTCAACAAGGAAAAGAGAGAAGACTTTCAAAATCCTTACATTGAAAATGTTGAAATTAATTCCTAGCAAAATTCCAGAGTTGATTATTCAACAAGTGGGTGTCAATACTTTAAAAATGAATGCAGTAGTCACCATAAAATAGTGATTTCACATAAAGAAAAGGCATATAAAACCAGTATCATTTCCCAAGTCTTTACAATACCACAAGGCCCTACATGATTTGGCTCCTGCTTACCTCTGCTTTCTGCTCCGTATCACCCCACTGACACCATCCTTCACCTCCAAGTCTTACCCACCACACACACATATGCTAAAGCTACCTTCATTCTATTCCTGGAATGCTCCAAATTCATTCCTACCACAGGCACTTTGCTCGACTTTTTCTGCAACCTGGAGCCTCTTCCATCTCACTTTAGCATAGCAAGCTACTTCTCATCTGTTAGATCTCATCTCAATATTGCCTTCTCAAAAAAAGACTATTAGTACTGAATCTTTCTTTTTTTTTGTTTTTTGAGTTGGCGTCTCACTCCGTCGTCCAGACTAAAGTGCAGTGTCACGCTCACGGCCAGTCCAATGTCGACCCGCTGGGCTCTGGTGGTCCTTCTGCCTCAGCCTTCCAAGTAGCCAGAACTACAGGTGCACGCTACAACGCCCAGCTAATTTTTGATTTATTGTAGAGACAAGGTCTCACCAAGTTGCCTGGGCTGGTCTCAAACCTGCAGGTTCAGGCATTCCACTCGCCTCGGCCTCCCAAAGTGCTGGGATTACAGGCCTACTATTGAATCTCAAGAAGGAAATCCTGCAACATGTGACAACATAGATGATACTCAAAGACATATGACTAAATCAAATAAGCAAGTCATAAGAGGACAAACAATGCATGATTCCACTTATGTGGGGTATCCAAAATAGACAAATTCAAAGAATCAAAGAATGTAGTAGTGGTTCTGAGGCTGGATTGAGTGTGGTGTAGTTACTCTGTGGGTTATTTGACTTTGCCACAGAAAAAAATTTCAGAGTGAGTCTAAGTCCAAAAGAATAGTTTAAGACAGTTTATTAGAAAGAAGACATGTTTAAGAGAGAACATGAGTGCCTTAAAAGAGAAAACAAGAACTTTGCCTGTATATGCGCTTATAACAACAATTAAGCAAACCATGAACTAAGAGTGGAGGGCTGCAGGTATCTGGTCATGAGTTTTGATTACCAACATCTCTCAATCTTTTAAGGTCACAAGGGCCTTCTAAATAATGAAAGTTACTGCATAACTAGATTTGGGCTTTTCTTAGAACATCATGTCTGTGTTTTGGGTAATTCTCTATTGTTTCTGTGATTTATTACACTCGTGTTTCCACATTCCAACCCATAAGGTGGTCAGATTTGATATGTCTGGTAGGTGAGGTGAAGGTCATGAACAGATAAGAAAGATGTCTGAATGCTTACCCTGCTCTAAATTAGACCTGCCTGAGAAAACTGGCCTAACTACTTCTGAACTATGTTAACTATGCCTGCCTCAGTTCCAGAGCCTTGGAAGAGAAAGAAATAGGGAGTCGCTAATCAACGGGCACAAAGTTTCAGTTGAGCAAAATAAACAAGTTCTAGGGGTCTGCTGTACAACATTATGCCTGCAGTCAACAATAATGTATCGTACGCTGAAAAATTTGTTAAGAGGGTAAATCTCATATTAAGTGTATTTAACGCAATGAAATAAAATACCATGAAAACACTTTATTAAATAACCCCAATTTAGTCACTATTGAGCACATGACCATATTTCATTTTCTTCATAGACCATATCCCTATCTAAACTGATCTTATTTGTTTACTTCTGTATTTTTTCTCGCCACTCCCTAGAACTGCACTGTCCAAAACAGTAGCCACTAGCTACTTGTCGCTATTGAGCACTTGAAATGTGGCTAGTCCCTTGAGATGTGCTATGAATGAAGATACACACTGAATTTTGAAGAACAGGTATGACAAAAAAGTCTCATTAATAAATGTTTTGTTATTCAGTTAAATACAATATGTTATTAAAATTAATTTCATGTGTTTCCTTTTACATTTTGAAGGTGATCACTTAAAAAAAGAAAATTATAGATGTGGCTTCCATTATATTGGGAAGCAATGCCCTAGAAAAAAAGGCTTCTTAAGAACAAAAACCTTCCCTGGGCTGAGATATATATACACTGTAGAAAAGTGAATATATGTAGGCATATATACAGAACTATAATTAATATACAGTGTGTATACAAGTATTAAGTTTAAAAGTTGCTGATTGTGTTATTAAACTGTCTTTTAAAATCAGGGTCATGAGATAAGATCTTAGAAATGCTATATCTTTTTCTCATCCATCAAGGTATGACAAAAGCTGTTATTTGTTCATAGCAACTCCAAGGTCAATTGAAGAGTTATGACCCAAGGATATTGATCTGAGGTCATTGGGATAAGCTAGTTTCTGAAAAAGGAAAAACAAGTTCAAAGTATTGGATTTTATTGAATCTAAGCTACCATCTATTGTAAAAAAAAAACAAACCCTGCCAAATAGACTAAGACACACCATTGATTGTAAGCTGCCATCCAATCTCAAAAATGTTAACATGTGGGGAAAATGTGTGTCTTAGAATCAATGAAATACAGTATAAAAAAGGAAAAAGGAAGGTGTTAATCCTCCCAGACTATCCAGCCATACCCCCATCTGGACCACAAATGTGGAGGCTGAGATTTTTGTTTCTCCCATCCTCTTCCTTCCTTCCATCACCTCACACTTGTGGGTAGAGAATCTTTTGTAAGACATGGTTTAAAAACCAATCTTTTTACTATAATAACTCTTTGAAAATATGCTATGGGAGATGATCCAAAGGTGGCATTGCAATTTTTCCATCCTAAAGAGTCCTGGAACCCTTAAACATACTCTAATGACAGAAAGTAAGAAATGTCATTCATCCTTCCAGGGAGGAACCAGGAAATGTTGGGCAGGGAGTGAAGAGGTCAGGACATCAGAGAGAGAAGGGACTCCATGAGGTCTTCAGGGAATGAAACTAATGAAAACATCTTCAAAAGAAAGCAATGCTTTGGAACATCTATTGGGCTGTGTGTGGTTGTGGTGAAATGGTAGTAAGTTTTTTCCCTTCCTTTAATGGATTATTTCTGCACCCTTCTATAGACTGTTGGCCATATGAACTATTTTGACTGTGACAGATGAAGAGAAATGTTGACAAACTGGAAGACATCTAGACCAATAATAACCATGAGCACTGTGGAACTCTTTGCCACTGTGGGCACGTTGGTGTAGGGGAAGATCTGAGCGAGAAGGCCTTGAAACTTCATTTCAGCTTCTCTTCTATGGGTTTTTCCTATTAGGCTTCCACAAGGGTCTTCTAAGAAGGCAATGATGCCTGGACCATTTTCAGATTTACAGACACCTTACTCAAAGGTCTATTTTTCCATTTTTATTTTTAGTTTTTATTTTTTATTTTTTTTGAGCTGGAGTCTCACTCTGTCGCCCAGACTGGAGTGCAGTGGCCGCTCCTGGCCACCGCAGCCTCAACCTGCTGGGCTCCGGCGATCCTTCTACCTCAGCCTTCCAAGTAGCCGGAACTATAGGTGTGCGCTACCACACCTGGCTATTTTTTTTTTTTTTGATTTATTGTAGAGATGAGGTCTCACCAAGTTGCCCAGACAGGTCTCGAACCCGCGGGCTCAGGCAATCCACTCACCTCAACCTCCCAAGACACGGGATTACAGTCTGAGCCACCGAACCCGGCTTATTTTCCCATTTTTAGAGTTAGCTATTAAAAGTTGATAGGTTATCATTAGAACTAACATTTGTGATCAGATATTACCCTCGTCACTGGATGACAGTTTATATGAGTATTTGAGGATTCCTTGAATTCAGAGTTCTAGCCTATGACCCTCCTATGCTCTGCCCTTCCTTGACAGTCCTGCTTTGGTGTAAGATTTGGTTTATCTATAGACTACTTTGTTAAAGTAATTTTGAAAACCACTAGTTTAAAACAGTGATTCTAAAACATCGCCAAACATTGTTATAATTTGATAACACAACATCATCGATATTACAATATAGATTCTTGGGTCTCATCCCAGACCATGTCAGACTCTCAAACTGTTGTTTAATAATAAAGCTAATTACCTGGAAAACAGGTGAACTGTCTATCACTGGAGGTATTCTAGAAGTGGTTAGATGATCGGATTTCAGCAAAGTCAGTAAAAGTCCCTTTAATGAGAGTTACTTTGAATTAGAAAAACTCTTTGATATTATTGCCAATGCTATGAGTCTGATTTTATGATTAGATTAGAAATTCGGATTTCTCAAATTCTCTGCCATTAGCACTAGTGAACTGTAACAACAGGGGCCCAGGCACTCAATGTAGTGTTACGCATCCCAGGAATATTTTTAGCACTTTAACAGGAATAAGACTTCTTTATGGTAATTTTGCATTGGTTCTGATATATTTCCCAGACAGAAGAAATCAATATAACCAATCAAAGAATGGAGAGAAAAAAGGCAAGGATAATTCAAATTTATCTTTTAGTTGAGAGGACAATAAACTCTTACATTTGAATATTAAATATCTATTGATACATTACAAACCTAATAATGAAACTGAATTAGCAAGAGTCAACTCAGCAGGAGATGGAATGCTTTCCAGGGTCCTGTCTCCTTCTCTCTGTCTCATGTTTTTTTCCTCCTTACCTCATGCCAGGGACAGATAGCATAAACTCTTAAATTGAACATGTCAGTCCCTGTCCCTCTGCCTCTCTCAGATGTAGGATCTAATTACACCTGTTTGGTCCTGCCCTATGTCTGAGCCAACCCTGACCAAGTTGTGTGTGCAAGTGTTACTTTATTTAACAAATATGCACTGAGCCCGTGGTTTCACATGCCCTAAATAATGTGATGGGGACCAGGCTCGGTGGCTCAGTCTGTAATCCCAGGACTTTGGGAGGCCTAGGTGAGTGGATTGCCTGAGCCCGTGGGTTCAAGATCAGCCCAGGCAACTTGGCGAGACCTCGTCTCTACAATACATCAAAAATTAGCTGGGTGTGGTAGTGTGTGCCTGTAGTTCCGGCTACTTGTAAGGCTGAGGCAGAAGGATCGCCAGAGCCCGGCAGGTTGAGGCTGCGGTGGCCGGGAGCGTGCCACTGCACTCCAGCCTGGGCGACAGAGACTCCAACTCAAAATAATAATAATAGTAATAAAATAATAATCATAATAATAATGTGATGGGAATAGAAGTGCAAGGACAGAATCCTACTCCTTCTGGTGGAGAAGCAAATAAATGATTCTAGCAACCAAGCTTCCCTAAACCTAGTAACTAATGAAGAACCCTTTGCATCAACCTTTCCTTAATCCCAACCATACATACCCAAGCCAGTTACCGGGATTCCCACCTCCTTTTCTAAATCCTATGCTGGAATAGCAGACCTGCCTTGAGCCCCATCTCCTTGCTTGAAATCCTACTAATAGATTCTACTTCATTCTCCTGGAGCCAAACCTTACACCAGGACACAACTGAAATGGCCTCTTGTTGTCTCCTTCTCCCTACTCCATGCTATCACCAGTCTGATTTGGGGTTTTTTTGAATATTTATTAAGGTATATTTATTTTCCATAATTCCTTTGAACAATGTTTTGTAGTTTTTAGCACATAAATTTTCTTTTTTTTTAACTTTTAAATTTTTTAATTTTAAAATTGTTGGGCACAATTCAGGGTTAGGTATATAAATATTCATTGTGCAGGTACCCTTGTTGATGAGGTGTGCCCCCTTTCCCCAGGCAGATTTCGATTACTGTCACTCCCACCACCCCCCCACACCCCGGCAGTTTCCTGCTACTCTCAATCCTTTTCTTACAGTATTACAGTAGTTGTTCATGGTCCACCAGTCTGATTTGGATGTAAATAGAGTGTCCTAGGTCTCACAGAACTGAGGGTATAGATGGAATCAGAGTAACCACAAAAACTCATTGTTTTAATATTATTGACTGTTATAGGTATGGGTTCCAATATGTTTTATGGAGTTTTTCACATTTTTAACTTTCACTCTCGGATCCCCTATATGCTAACCATTGCTGGAAATGGAAGCAGTCTAAAAAATTGGCTGGATGTAGTTCTCAAATCTGTCCCTCTTCCTTTTGGGCAAGACTTTTTCCCAGAGTCACATGCCTGGTTATATCTTCCTTTAGGATACATTCTCAATCTTGGCTCCTGATGAAAATTGTCTTCTGGCTAGCTGCCAATCACTTGACCAAATGTGCAGAGGCTCATCAGCTACCATAACCTACCCACTGTATCAGCTTCCTTGGGACATTTACATTGCTCAAGTCAAGCTCAAATTTTGCCAAACTCCCATGTATGCTGTTATGACTTGAATTATGCCCCTCACCCCAAAAGACACATGGAAGTCCTAACCCCCAATATCTCAGAATGTGACATTATTTGGAAATAGAGTGGTTGCAGATAAAATTAGTTAAGATGAAGGCATATTGAGTAGGGTGTGCCCCTAGTCCAATATAACTGATGTTCCTATAAGAAGAGGGAAATTTGAACACAACCATGTACAGATGGAAGATATGTGAAGACACAGGGATGATGTAATGTCTGAGGCAGAGATTGCAGTTATGCAGCTGCAAGCCATGGAGCACCTGGGGTTACCAGAAGCTAAGAAGAGACAAGGAATGATTCTCCTTTACCCGCCCCAACAGGTTTCAGAGGGAGCATAGCCCTGCCGACCCCTTGAGTTTGGACTTCCAGCTTCCAGAACTGTAAGACAATAAATTTCTGCTATTTAAGCCTCCCAATTTGTGGTACTTTGTTAGGGCAGCCCTAGGAAACTAATACAGCTGCTGTATTCCCCTCCTGGCTATCCCTCCAGGGGATGCAAAGGAACGAGGGTGGACACTGTAGCCCTGCTCTGTCAGGAAACTTTGCAGACTTTTGTTCTTTTGATGTTATAGGTGGGTTAGTTCTCCCCAGGACCACCTCACTCTCACTCCTTCTCATTCTCTTTCCTGTGGCCAGTTGCTGAGATTCTTGCAGGTTTCCCAGTTTATCTATTTGATTTGTGACAACAGCAAAGACTTTCAGTCGTCCTGGCTCACACCTCCCTTGGGACGTAAAGAAAAGTGACCGCTTTTGTGTACAAGATTTGTTCTCCTAGCATCCCCAGGGTTGTAGGCTGCATGAAGAGGGGGAAAAAATCCAGTTAGTTAATGTACTGTCAATCATATTCTGAGATAATAGATGCTCACTATCAAAAGTACACTTGCTTTTAGGCCGTTTATCTACCTGTGGTGCTGATCCATATTCCCTTCCCCATCTTGTGAAAACAGATAAGGAAACAAACTGTTGCTTCAGGACTATGCATAATTAATTTATCTACAGGGTAAACCGGCCTAACACCATGGCTTGAATGAATAGATTACACGGTGTACTAACTCATAAAACTCAGAAGTTAGAATTCTCTGTTGTAAGTTTAAAAACCATCTCAAGCCTAGCTTAAGAAAAAAAGAAATTAATTATTTTTTAAAAAATAAGGTGTGTTCAGAGCCAAGGGCCAGAAGAAGAAGGCTGGAAGTTTTTCACCTTTGTCTTGAATCCTCTCTCTGCAAATAATTTATTTTTTCTATCTGAAGACCAGCTTTCTGGTGCATTTATCTACTTGGTAAAAATGCCTCCCATGGAACATGCGATAGGTACAATCATTAACCTTGTCTCAGGGTCAATTCCTAATTTCTAGAAAGGGATTCTGATTGACCCAGCTTCAGCCAAGAACCCAGCTCTGCATCAACAGGTAAAGTGGGGTGGGGTGATGAAGGAGTAGGCAGCATCACAGCGCTGAAACTCGGCTGCCAAGAGCCAACCCATGACTGTAAAAGGCAGTGTCAAGGAAACTGTGCTAGCTAGGCAAACAGCTCTGAAGGTATCTTCTACCGTGATGTTCCAATATGCTTCTCTAATGAGCCACATGGACACAACAGTAATGCCAAGAGAAAAATGGAAACGGACCAAATAATCAGCTTTTTCCTGGTTCTCTACAGGACTCATGTATGGACTTAGGGGATAAAGCCCAGTGACTGACACCATGCTATACTTAGAATTGACCCTCTCCTGGCTACTTTCTTCCTCAGGATGTTTTCTGGCAGGAGACCCTTCAGTCCTTCAAGCAAATAGGCTCCCATTAACACCACAAGCCACAGTGCAAAGAGAGTGAAGATCATATAGACCGCCAAGTACAGGCCCAATAACTGGAGTTGCAGAAGTAGTGGGTTAAAGTTAGCAAATGTTTCTTCTAACTCAGAGGATAATTTCTGAAGAGGATGGGTTTATTGCTAAATGCCTCCTCCTTACTTTCTCCTAGAGAATACAGCGTTAAGAGTAAGAAACACAAGTTATTGTACAGAATGATTTGAGTGCAATTCTGACCCTACATTAACATTAAGACTTGGGTAAATTAGGCCGAGAGCAATGACTCACGCCTGTAATCCCAGCACTTTGAGAAGCTAAGGCAAGAGGACTGCCTGAGCCCAGGGGTTCAAGACCAGTCCAGGCAACTTGGTGAGGCCTCATCTCTACAATAAATTAAAAAATTAGCCAGGCATGGTGGTGCTCAAGTAGTTCCAGCTACTTGGGAGGCTGAGGCAGAAGGATCGCCTGAGCCCAGCAGGTTGAGGCTGCGGTGGCCGTGAGCAGCATGCCACTGCACTCCAGCCTGGTGGACAGAGTGAGACTTCGACTAAAAAAAAAAAATTAAAAAGACTTGGGTAAGTTACTTAGCCTTTCTAAAGCACAGTTTTCTCACACGTGATGTGGTCATAACAGTACCTTCCTCACAGAGTTGTCAAGTATTGAATGAAATCATCCATGACAAAGTGTTTAGCAGTTTCTGGCTCAGTACTCAACGGCAGCTGTGAGCATTACAACCACATTTGACATTGTACCTCTTATTGGCTTCTCTGGAGCCCTGGCACTTTTCTATGACTTTATTTTCTGTATTAGAAAAGATATCTCATAACAGAAATCCTTAAATCACAGGTGCAGTTCTGTTTTAACAGAAAATGTCCTTCCTCCCCACCCCCAACATTAGAGTTAGGAGGAAAACCACCAGTCCATAAGTTAGCCTTCCTGTTCAACTGCAAATTCCATGGAGTCTTACAGTCTGTGACTTTGGCCTCTCTGCAGCTAAGTTGGGTATACAAGATCAGAGAAGAAGTTCAGGATGATTTGGAAAGAAAACAGAGAAAAGCAAAATATTATTAGCACTCTAGTAAATCAATCACAGATGGCCTTCAAAAATTAACCCAAAAGCAGAATGCTCATTTTCAGAAAGCGCTTGCCTTCTTGAAATAATCTGGAAAAATCCCAAGAACATCTCCCATGTAAAAGTGATCCAATAGTCACTTCTTCAGCTGGAAATGTAAAAAATCAAAACAAAAATGAGTCTTTGTTCTTTCCATTCTTGCTGCTCCCAATTTCTCCAACAACAGTAGAGAGGGAGATGGCAAATAATGACCCCATCAGATGTGGACCAGGGGATTCATCTCCCACCCTGGGGAAGAGTCTGGTCCTCTCAGAGCTGAGCTTCTCTGCAAGAAGGTGCCTCCCTGCAGACAGGATGAGACTGTCACCAAAAGGGCTCTGGAACCACTTTCTCTCTCCTGCCTTCCGTAGCCAGTGGCCCTTTTCCACTAAAGAGTTGTTTATTGTGTAATTAATGAAAGGTAATGGCCCTTGCAGATACTTTATCAGGGAACCCAAAATTTAACTAGTGCTGCTGATTAAGATGGAGTCTTCTCCCCTACTCATAATTACCCAGCTCTGTAAAACATTTTTAAAGCTCATGGTGCCTCCCAGAGTATCCTGTGTTGTTAATCTCAGCATCAGTACACTCTTCTCTCAATGATCATTCCTAACAAAAATATCACAAAAGGAGCCAGACTCGGTGGCTCAGCCAGTCATCCTGCGCCTTGGGAGGCTGAGGTGAGTGGATTGCCTGAGCCTGTGGGTTCGAGATCCACCTGGACAACTTGGCGAGACCTCATCTCTACAATAAATCAAAAAATCAGCCGGGCATGGTGGCACGCGCCTGTAGTTCCAGCTACTCAGAAGTCCGAGGCGGAAGGATCGCCGGAGCCCAGCAGGTCGAGGTTGCGGTGGCCGGGAGCAGCCACTGCACTCCAGTCTGGGCGACGGAGTGAGACTCCAATGCAAAAAAAAAAAAAAGAAAATCACAAAAGAACCTACCAATGGAAAGGGAGGGCATTAATTTTTTCCTTTAGATCTATTACTTGCTTTCTCAAAGGGGACAAAAGGTCAGCCAAGAGTTCCTGGCTGCCCCCAAGCATTGCTTCTGCTCAGAACTTCCAATACATGGTTAAAAATCATAGCTAATGCTTCATGGAAATAAATATTTCAAAACTGCTTGCTTTCTTGCCTGCCAGATGGCTGCATTTCACACTTCCAACTGTGTCAGACTCCAAAAACTCAGTGACTCAAATTTTGTGGTGGGGTTTATGATCCTAGAATAGGGGTTGGGGTGGTGGATGGGTAATAGAAAAGGAATTTTCTAAATTAAAAAGAAATTTTAAATGAAGTGAGTCCCACTTGCTTTGCTCGAGTAGCTTTGCCTCGTCGTATGAACATTGTTCACAGGTAATTCAGCAGCAAAAATTCCAGTTAGCCAACGTAGTCAGCAAAAGTTCTTCTCGTATTTTATTCATCTCACCCACATTGTCTCCACCCCCACCTCAAATTCTACATCAGTTTACTCACCCTCACTGTCTCTTGCTCCTTGCATGAATAGAGTCAGTGAACAGATCTTCAAGACGGGTCCATGGGCTTAGAGTTCCTTGCATGTTAGATGCGGACACAGAGAGAACCCAGGTAGGACTTAGAGGTGGAGTGCTTTGAGCCCTTTTAAATATAGTGTCTTGATTTCTCACAGGTCAAGCCTGGCTGTTTTTCAGACTTTGTTCAGAAAAAAGGCATCAGGAAGGCTGGGTGCAGTGGCTCAAGCCTATAATCCCAGCACTTTGGGAGGCTGAGGCGAGAGAATTGCCTAAGACCAGGAGTTTGAGACCAGCCTGGGTAACTTGGTGAGACCTCGTCTCTACAATAAATAAAAAAATTAGTCGGGTTTGGTGGCGCCTGCCTGTGGTTCCAGCTACTTGGAAGGCTGAGGTGGAAGAATCGCCTGAGCCCAGCAGGTGAAGGCTGAAGTGACCGTGAGCGTGCCACTGCACTCCAGCCTGGGCGACAAAGTGAGACTCCAACTCAAAAAAAAAAAAGGCATCAGATTAGTAGGTCATCTAAATCTCTTGTTGCCCTTTTTTTAAGCAGTTGCAGTAATAATAGTAGCAGTATTGTTGTCACGTAAGTAATATATATAATTCATTAAAGAAAAGTTCGAAAAAAAAATAAAGAAAAGAAGCTACCATTCAAAACATATACACACAAACCGCCCTGAATCTCTCTTTTTTTTAAAATCAGAATCTCACTCTGTCACCCAGGCTGGAGTTCAGTGGCATGTTCACGTCCACCGCAGTCTCAGCTGCTGGACTCAGGCGATCCTTCCACCTCAGCCTTCTGAATAGCTGCAACCACAGGCATATGCCACCATATCTGGCTAATTTTTTTTTATGATTGATGGCAGAATGAGGTCTTGCCATGTTGCTCAGGCTGGTCTTGGACCCCTGGACTCAGGCAGTCCTCTCGCCTCAGCCTCCCAAAGTGCCAGGATTACAGGCTTGAGCCACTGCGCCTGGCCACATCCTGAATCTTACAGAGAAAATCACCTCTAACAAGTTAGCACCTGTTTTTCCAGGTTTTCTCTGCATGTAACTACATAAACATGTATATGTATTCATAATATATTTCATGACATGAGGTTCATACTATATCTGCTGCTTGAAACTTGGTTTTTTCATTTAACAATGGATTGCAGGCATCTTTCCAAGACTGTATAAACCCTTCTGCACTCATGTGTACATGCACACACACAACATCGAATCACTTGCAAATAGAAGGCATTTTTTCCCACCAATATACCCATATATGTAAAAAAGTTTGGTGTCATGGGTGAGTGAAACTTATAAGTCAGTTACACTCACCCAAGTTTGGTGTCCTGGGTGAGTGTAACTGACTAATAAGAGCAAGGGGGTGATTTTTCCCAGACTCCTGTGGTTGCTTTGGTCTGCTCTGGTTATAAAGAATGGGGAGGATGGTGACCCCATTAGAGGCAGCATGAGAAGAGGCTTAGCTCAGGTGCTCCGTATCTGCATAGGAACAGGGAAGATGGACACTATAGCTCTGGGGGTGACAACTCTGGGAGCGGTTCCAAAGCAGAGGTCCTTGTTCTCACCTATCCTTAGATAAGGCCTAATGTCCAGCATTAAAACATAAATCAGTAGAGCCGGAGGATGCTGCCTCCCTCCTTAATTAGCATGAGAAATGTCATGTCCTTGGCAGCCCCCACTGCCTCTTTCTCAGTCTCTGAAGCCAGTTGAGAGAGTTTTAGCAGCTGGGAGCCTCCTGTAGCCCTGCCAACCAGCCTTTCCCCAAACCCGAGGGAGCTGCCACCATCCTTGTGTTCTCTGCCAACAAGCCTGGCAAGGAAGCTGCTCTCCAGAAATCACTGCCTCTAAACAACCTTCTCCAGGACAATTCCTCACCCGACAGGCAACCCAAACCACAGGGGCCCTCCTTGTCTTCGGTGCACCAACAAGCCCCCTAAAGCTCTAGAGATCAGCAGTAGCCTTTACACAGAAACTGTGACATACACGCATCATATACACAGCATACAAACTGCTCTACAGACTGCATAAGATACAAACACAAGGAGACCAAACATCTTTCTGGCATGCACGCCGTCATGAAGCATTTCTCAATATCCTGGTACTGACAGTGAGCAAGGCTCACTCCAATTAGCTTGACTCTGGACTAGTGGTTGAGACAGCTTTTACTCCTGGGGAAGTGGGTTATAGTTAGTTTTCCCCCAGGTGTCATTCTCATTTAGCCACTATCCCCTTCCTCCCAACCCTTTCATCCAACCCTTGACTAGCCTCAGTGCAAATATGCACCCTTACCAAACACACCATTGCGGCCCATTGGAGCACTCGTAGCTGACTTCACCATCTGTGTCCACTGGCTCGAACCTATTTATCTTCTAGTTTTTAAGTCTATGTTTTTTAAGGGTTTTTTTTTTTTTTTTTTTTTAGTTGGAGTCTCACTCTGTCGCCCCGACTGGAGTGCAGTGGCACGCTTCCTGCCACCACAGCCTCCCGCTGGGCTCCAGCGATCCTTCCCCCTCAGCCTTCCAAGTAGCTGAAACTACAGGTGCGTGCTACCATGCCCTGCTAATTTTTTGATTTGTTGTAGAGATGAGGTCTCGCCTGCCCAGGCGGGTCTCGAACCCGCGAGCTCAGGCAATCCACTCACCTCAGCCTCCCAAAGCGTGGGATTACAGGCTGAGCCACCGAGCCTGGCTGTTTTTAAATCTATTATAGGCCGAGCTCAGTGGCTCAGCCTATAATCCCAGCACTTTGGGAAACCGAGGTGAGTGGATTGCTCGAGCCTACGGGTTCAAGACCAGCCTGGGCAACTTGGTGAGACCTCATCTCTACAATAAATAAAATTAGCCAGGTGTGGTATGTGCCTGTAGTTTCAGCTACTTGGAAGACTGAGGCAGAAGAATTGCTGGAGCCCAGCAGGTCGACACTGGGGCGTCCGTGAGCATGCTACTGCACTCCAGCCTGGGCGATGGAGTTAGACTCCAACCAAAAAAAAAAAAAATGTCTATTAAAAACACCACCCAAACTTATTCATCCAAGTAAGAGCCCTGGGATTTTCCAAAAGCCTCCCTTTCCTGCCTCTCTTTCTTATTTCTATTTTGTCATCAGATCTGGTTCATTCTAACTATAATGTGGTTTTTGGTTTTTTTTAACAAATTGAGTCTATATCTTCCTTCCTCATCCCCATTCTTTATTAGCTTTTACCTAAAGGAAGCTGATAGTGGCAGAAGTAGTTTTATCTGTCCTATTCACTCTCTATTCCTTCTTCTTTTGGTAACTGCACCAGCTTATCTTTCAGGGAAGTATCCTTCCTCCATTACATGTGATCCTAGGGAAACTGATGGCCAAGGTGTACCTGCCACCTCAGTCAGGAATGGGCATGTAGCCATGGCCTAAATAATCAGAGTGCCCAAAAACCCTATCTGCAGGGAGTTATGCTCCATGCAGAGCCAGTCAGAGTGATTCCATGAAACTTGATAAAGAACTCTAGGAGAAAGAAGTTCTCTTTTACTTCTGAATCAAGAGTTGTAAGGATACAAGCTTGAGGTTTCTAGCAACCATTATTCCCACTATGTGAGCCTAATCTCTCTGTGGTATGACAAAATGTAACAAAGAAAAGAGAAGATTAACAGAGTCAAGAGATGGAGAGACACCAGATGACCTTGTTTGAGTTCCTGGATCCAGCTGTACCTGAAACCTTTGCACCATATTATAGGACTCTCTGGATAGATGGATAGATAGATATAGATAGATATAGATATATGTGATATATAGATCTCTCTATATATAGATAGATAGGTGTGTGTGTGTGCATATATATATATATATATATATATATATTTGTAGCTAAGCTATATATAGTTTAGCTAGCTTAAGTTGATTTTTTTTTGTGAATTGCAACTAGAGTATTGACAGATAAACCTCTAGATGGTTTCTGTACCCCTAGTCATCCCCCAAAATCATTCAATCTGTTCTCCCTGACACAGAGTAAACTTTATAAAATACATTATGATCTCTGCAAAACTTATAAAATACTAATGTGACTGTCATTTCTTTGTCTAAGAAACATCAGTGACTCAACATGATCTATAGGATTAAGTCCAAACTCCTCATGTTTGCTTCTGGGATCTGATCACTGGCTATTTCTCCATTCTCACTTTTAATCATTTCCTCTCTTGTCCTCCTTATGTCCCTAAGCACTGTCACCACCTCATACTCTATATTCTGGCTTTACAAACATGCTTATCCTGTCTCTACCTTTCCTTGCTGTTTGTATATGGTTCTCCCTTGCAATTGCTTCTTGTCTACCATGTAAACTCATACCCATCCTTCAGAACCCAGCTCAAGAGATGCTGACCTCTTCAGGTAGAGTTGGCCGATTTCTCTTTTGTGCCCCACTATATCCTATACATACCTTTACGATAGTATGTGCGATTGCTTACTTACATGATAGTCTCAACTACTGGACTAAAAGCTTATTTGAGGTCAAGGTTTAAGACTTTTCTTTTCTTTTCTTCTTTTTTTTTTGAGTTGGAGTCTCACTCTGTCGCCCATACTGGAGTGCAGTGGCATGCTCCTGGCCACCACAGCCTCGACCTGCTGGGCTCCGGCAATCCTTCTGCCTCAGCCTTCCAAGTAGCCGGAACTACAGGTGCGTGCTACCAAGTCCACCTAATTTTTGATTTATTGTAGAGACAAGGTCTCGCCAAGTTGCCTGGGTAGGTCTTGAACCCGCAGTCTCAGGCAATACACTCGCCTTGGCCTCCCAAAGTGCTGGGATTACAGGCTGAGTCACCAAGCCCGGCCAAGGTTTACGCATTTATTGAACTTTGTGTTCCCAGTACTTAGCTTAGTCTGATATATATTAATAGTAGGCATACAGTAAATACTTGACAAATGAATAACTGACCAAAGGAAGGAATAAAAGTCAGCTAATGAGTGTACCCTAAGGATGGCATGGCTTATAGAGGTTATGTCAACAATCACATTTAAACACTTCTAGACACTCAGGCCCTAATAGTTGTCTGCTTATCTCTCTCCTTCCTCACTCCTGTCTACTTCTTGTCGCTGTCTTGTCCCAAACTGGAAGGCATTGGAAGGAATAACTAATGAAACAAAATTAAAGTTTGCCTGCCTGTAATATTGTGAAATACATATTTGGTCTTCATCCCTGCTTCCTGTCATAGAACCTCCTAAATTCTTGAAACTCCAAGTGATTTTTTTTTTTTTTGTATACTTAAATGAGTTTTCTGATGGCTGGCAGTGTTTTCAGGAAGGATTCTGGGCACAGAAAAGACCAAGGTGTGATTAAAAGGTTGGGGCTTTTAGCCCCACCTCCAGCTTTCCAAGGAAAAGAGAGAAGTTGAAGGTTAAGTTGATCACTAATGGCTGATTATTTACTCAATCGTGCCATGTAATGAAGTCTCCATAAAAAACCCAAAAGAACAGAGTTCAGAGGATTTCTGAATAACTGAATACATGGAGGTTCCCGGAGGGTGATATCCTTTCCCATATGCCTCGTCTTACTTACTTTTTCCATTTCTTCATCTGTTTTCTTTGTAATATTCTTTATAATAAACCAGTAAATCTAAGTAAAATGTTTCCTTCAGTTCTGTGAGCTGCTCTAGCAAATTCGTCAAAGCCAAGGAAAGAATAGTGGAAACCCCAATTTACAGCCTATGAGTCAAAAGTATTGTGACAAATCTATTATTTGCAGTTGATGACTGAAGTGGGAGCAATCTTAAGGGACTGAGCCTTCAACCTGTGGTATCTGATGCTAGCTCTGGGCAGACAGTGTCAAAATGAATTGTGTTAGAGGATACCCAGCTGGTGTCCTCTGCAGAATTGATTGCTTGCTTGATATGTAAGGAAAACTCCCCATACTTCTGGTGCAGAAGTATTCTGTGTTGTGAGAGGATAGAGGAAGCAACTGAGTTTGTTTTTTCTAGATCTTCAGACTTCCAGAGACTCAAAACATTTTAGATGTTAAAAAATCACTTACTTGACTTTTCCTCATTCAACATCATTCTTAGTAGACAAGAGTGGCACAGAGACAGTCAGTGTCCACTGACTCTAGGCTCCATGAAGACTAGGACCCTGTATGTGTTCCTCATGGTGATGTCCCCAGGCACTTAAAGGATACCTACTAAATATTTACTATATGACTGAATGACTGGCTGGTCACATGTCAAAGACAGAGCAGCAACAAAGAACATCAGCACCTTGACTGTACCAATATGTCATCTTCCCCTGCCCAGACACATAATTCTATTTTCTAAAACCTGTTGACAACTGTTGATTCCTCTTGGCATGACATTGCCATTCTCAAGCACAGTTAGAGCTGAAGCCTCAGCCTCTGACTTCAGCCTCTTCTGTCCAATTCGAACTTTTGTGGGTCGGGCTGAGTGAGCTCTGTAATGACTGAAACATGGCCTTCCTCATAGCTTTATTCTTCTGCTGTACCCTGTGGGCCTCGGCTTTCTCCTATACCGCAGGCCCCATCAGTGAGTGACAGAAGGGAAAAGGACCATTTACTCATCGAGTTTACCTTTTTAATGAATCTTCAATTTAGTGACCTCGTGAAGTTGTAATTTCTCATAATACCTCGCTCTCCCAACGATTTCATTAACTTGCATTTACTGCGACATGAAACACTCCATGTTCCTCCCCAAGCATAAGATCTGCCCTCTTTACCTTCTTGGGTGATAATACCTAAAGACTGATCTAGAGAGGCAGCTGGTATTCAGATCCGTCTGACACTCTCTCAAAGAAGACAAATGGGACATAGTCTGTCCTTGAGCAGACCACAAGAGATGTACCCTGCCAGGAGAGCATCAGAGCGCATAAGCCCGGTCAGAGATTCTAACTGGGTGCTGTGGAGAGGGCTATTTTTGAGATGAACAATACATTTATATTATTCCCTGGGGACGGTCCTGAAGGAACTTGTGCAAAGTTGGAGGAGGTGAGGAGGGACAGGGAGCGTGTTATATTCCAGCAAATACAAGTAAATGAAATAGTTGGAACAGGAGAGTATTATAAGAAACTAACTTCTCCGGTACCTGATCCCAAACGAAGTGAGGACCAGTGAGAGACCCAAACTTCACCTGCATCTCACCCTGAATTGTACCCCATATCTTAAAAAAAAAAAAAGAAAAGAAAAAGAAACTAACTTCTCAAGGTTACTAAAACTGAAGATTAATAAAAAAGCTAAACTCAATGAGAAGATTGCCTTTCTCCCTTTTATGTCACTCACTGATATTGCCTGTGGCATGGGAGAAAAAGAAGGCCCACAGGGTATGGGAGAAGAATAAAGATTTCCCTGATTTCTCAAGATTTCCTTAGACCACCTAAAGCCAAGGAGAACCTTAAAGGAAAACATTTTGAGAAGTCAGTTATTAAGCATGTGGTTTTCTTAATAACTTAATATGACTTGTCTGGAAATACCAGGACTTTCCAGGAAAAAACAATTAGATAGTGGATTACACTTGTGAGAAACAGAACCTCAAAAATTGATAGCCTACAGAGCTCTTTCTGACAAGTAAGGAAAGAGAGTGGGTTTTAAGGTCAAGGCAAAAGTTTTGCATCAGTGAACTTTCGAGCCACAAAGATCTGAATTATCAGTGCATCAAAAGACTCAGAAGTATTCTCAATTCTTCATGTGGGTACATGAGTCATGGATATTGCTGTCTTCCTGTGTAATGAGAGTATTGCTGTAACTCAGGCACATTCAGGCATGCAAGCTGAGAATAAGAGTGATAAGAAAGAGACAGGCACCAGACAGGTTAATGGCTGTGCACCAGTTCCACAAAGTTTAGTACACCAAGCGTTTACTGAGCACTTACTGCGTACTGACTCCTGTGCTGGCCTCTGAGAATATAAAGATAAAAAGACAGACATGGCCTTCACAAAGCTCATAGACTGGTGAGGAAAGAGAGACAACTAGCTTCTCATGCCAGTGTGATGCATGTATTAATAAAAGTAACATATTATTCATTCTCAACACTCTAGCCCTACTAAACCTTTTCTCATTTTTTAGTAGTTCACTCCTCTTCATACATTCAGTCATCACATACTCTTCTCTGTGTCTGGAATCATCTTTCTCTCCATATTTGACTGGCTAAACCTTCCTTTAGGTCTCACTTCCTCAAAGACCTCCCCTGATCCCTGAGACTAGGTATCCCTGCTGTTTGTACTCTGAGTTCCATGGAAGTGGGACTGCTTTATTGACATTTTATTCCCAGATCCTAGCTGACTGACTGCTGGTTGAACACTGGAAGCATAAGAAAGAGCTCAGTAAATACATGTGAATGAATAAATGAGGAACTGAAAAGAATATAGGATTATCTCTCAATAGTCAACAACCCTGTCTATACTATTTATAGAAATTTTAACAAGCCTGAGATTGACGTGGGCCAGATTGGTATCTCAAGAGATCATATCCAGTGGGTGGTGAACAGCAACAGTAAGTTCCAGGAAACACTCAATTTAAAGCTGAAAGAACAATGACATAAAGTCTAAAGTGATTAGTCTACTGAAAGAGCAGCAGTATGGGGGACAGCTTCTAAGGAGAGAGCTGACAGAGATAAGGCTTGGCCTCAGGGATCCTGCCAGGTCTGTGGAGGATCAAGACAGGACATCAGTATCATGGACAACTAGTCCAGGGATATAGACTAGGTAGAGACAGTTAATAGGTTTCAACCTTGTGCAAACTTCAAGCAGGCGCTAGGAGTGATATGCTGAGAGAGGTTCCCAGGCAGGGCTGTGCAAGGAGTCCTGGGATTTAATAGCAATGTTTTGCCACAAGAACCAGAGCTGAGTAAAGGGAGTCTCCAAGTGGCTCTGTCGCTTGGGAGTTGAGAGGACAGTATTGGGGGTTAGTTCTCTCCCTCCATCCTTAGGAGCAAGATGAGCAAAACCTGCCTGCGGCAAGATGAGTCTAGAAAAACAAAGACTGAAGGTGACAAGAGACCTGGTCACCAGCCAGAGCTTTTCTCCAAAGATGCTTGCTTTCTAGCCCCCCACACCTAACCTCACTTCTACTCCATAAGATTCAGGGATGTAATGTCACCTGCCTGCTTCATTGGTAATTGAACCTCAATTTCCTCATTTGTAAGATAGGAATAGCAATGAGCTTGTTGCTGGACAGTTGTGAAAATCAAATTGATGTTAAAATATTTGGCACAATGCCTGTCATCCATCAGGGGCTCTGTAATGGCAGATTAAAGGCTGGATCTAGATGGTTCTAAAAGCACTTTGTCTTTGGAATCCTCACTCCTTTTATTCTGGGTCCTCCTTCCACCTCCTGGTGCATTTCCTTTGCTGTCTTCTGTATGGCCTCTTCTTTCATGTTGCTCAAAGCTGCCTCTTCTCAGTCCTTGACCAAGTCTACTGTTTCCATAGCATACCTTGTCCCCAAATCACCTCTTGCCCTTCCCCTTCTTTAGAATTCTGTATACTTGTTGAACTTGACCTTAAGTGCTAGGACTCTATTATTTCACATCAAGGCCCAAGTGCGTTTCAAGAGAGGCTACCTGTTAATTGAAACAAATGTCACAAATGTCTGTTTAGTGGAATTGCAGGACTGATGATCTCTGGCAGTAAAACACAGAGAGAGCCAGCAAGTCCAGGCGAGAAGCGTTCATGACCCTTTTAATTGCACTGAGCAGATCTCACCATTGTTCTCAGACCTGCCCCTGCTGATAAATCATTCTGAGAACTCTTAAGAAAAAAACAGATTTCTTGGCTCCACCCCAGACATTCTTACTCAGAATCATCAGGAAAGATGAAGAGGACAAAGAGACAGGTGACAACTTCACTTGCTCTAAAGGTTAAGCAGACCTGAGGCTGCGCAGCCCGGCTTGAGAGGCACCTTCCTTGCCTATGAAGTGCCAGGGATGGGAAGGCCCAGAGAATGGGCACCTTGACTCAGAGAAGTCCGTTGGTACAAGCCTGGTGTTCTGGAAAACATCTTTTTTTCCCACTTCCTCTTTGATTTCTAACGCCACTGCCCTACCCATTCCTACCCCCATCATGACAAACTCCATTGCAACACCTGCCCCAACAAAATAAATGCAGGTGGTTCTTAGTGAATGGATGCGTTATACTAAGTGTTACATCCATTATTTCACTGAATCATCACAATTAAATAAGGTAATTATTATTATTATCCTTATTTTACAGATAAGGACACTGAAACCAAAAGGAATTAAGTAATATGCCTGAGGTTATCTAGCTAGTAAATGGTAGGATGTGAGCTAGAGTGGTCCAGATTCAGATGCCTAATCTTTTTTTTTTAAGACAGAGTCTCACTCACTTCAGCCCTGGTTGAAGCACAATGACGTGATCATGACTTACTGTAACCTCAAACTCCTGGGCTCCCAGATGCCTAATTCTCCTCCCCCTGTTATGGTCCAAGTAACATTCGGCTACTCTTTCCTGATACTGATAAATCAAAAGGACAGGGAACTGGTAGAAAGAAGTTTATTTCTGAATTTGAATCCAGGGAGCAGAGCCGAACTCGAGGTCTTTCTAAAATGGTCCTGTCCACCCTTCAGACCTCGCAGTCCACTTTTATAGTCCAGAGTTGTCAGTACCTATACATTAGTCACGTGACCAGCAGAACATTGTATAGAACTTAAGTTACAGGTGCATTTTACATTTAGATAGTGACGTTTAGAGTAAAGGGAGTTTACAAGGCCTAAGACATCATGCATTGCAAAAGTTATACGAATCACAAGACTTCACAATTGCATCAATATTATATTGTTCAAACCTATGACTATTAAGAAAGGGAGTAAATAGGGATTTACATCTTTGGGCATGGTCTGCAGGGAAGTCAAGGATCTCCTGAAGATACTTATTAGGAGTGCATAGAAGACAAGAGGACTCTCAGTAATGTGCTCAGGAATGTGCAGGAGCACTTGAACCCTTGCCATGCACTTCTTTAGCATGGTGGGTCTTTGTAGCACCCCCAGAATAAGCATTTTATTTTTATTTTTAAAATGTTTTTATTTTGATGACTTTAGGGGACACAAGTGATTTTTGATTAGGTGGGTGCATTGAATAGTGGCTAAGAAGTCTGTGCTTTAAGTGTACCCTCCACCCTCACCTGTGCACATTGTACCCAATAGATGATTTTTTTATCCCTACCTCTCCGCTCCCCCTTCTGAGTCTTCAATGTCCTTCACTTAGGATAATAATCTCTAATTTCATCCAAGTTGACGCAAAAGATGCTATTTCATTCCTTTTCTCAAATGCCTAATTCTTTTTTTTTTTTTTTTGAGTTGGAGTCTCACTCTGTGGCTCAGACTGGCGTGCAGTGGCCGCTCCCGGCCACCTCAGCCTCGACCTGCTGAGCTCCGGCGACCCTTCCACCTCAGTCTTCCAAGTAGCTGGAACTACAGGCGCACTACCATGTCCGGCTAAAATTTTTTGATTTATTGTAGAGATGAGGTCTCGCCAAGGTGGCCAGGCGGGTCTCAAACCCACGGGCTCAGGCAATCCACTCACCTCGGCCTCCCAAGCCCGGGATTACAGGCTGAGCCACCGCCAGCCCAATGCCTGATTCTTAGCTTGTTTTTATTGCCTTTACATTCTTAGCCCGAGGCCTCTATAAATTACCGTCTTCTTTGTACTATAGACAGTGATTT
>CAUYQG010130517.1:0-28132 GCA_963574415.1 Tarsius wallacei
CCTGTAATTCCAGCTACTTGGAAGGCTGAGGCGGAAGGATCGCCGGAGCCCAGCAGGTCGAGGCTGCGGTGGCCGGGAGCGGCCACTGCACTCCAGTCTGGGCGACAGAGTGAGACCCCAACTCAAAAAAAAAAAAAAAATTAGCCAGGTGTGATGGCACGCGCCTTGTAGTCCTAGCTACTCGGAAGGATCACCTGAGCCCAGGGAGTTGAGTCTGCGGTGTTCCGTGATCATGTACTGCACTCCAGCCTAGACGACAGAATGAGACTCCGACACACACACACACACACCCCGGCCTCACCCTTAGGGAGTTGAGTCTGCGGTGTTCCGTGATCATGTAAACACACACACCCCGGCCTCAGCCTTAGGGAGTTGAGTCTGCGGTGTTCCGTGATCATGTACTGCACTCCAGCCTAGACAACAGAATGAGACTCCGACACACACACACACACACACACACACACACACACCCCGGACACACACACACATACACACACACACACACCCCGGTGTTCCGTGATCATGTACTGCACTCCAGCCTAGACGACAGAATGAGACTCCGACACACACACACACACACACACACACACACACACACACACACCTCGACCTCACCCTTAACCGCAGAATCAGAACCTAAGGACCTGAACCCACGTGATGCTGATGAGCTCTCAGGTTTTGTAGCTAGTCTTAGATCAAACGTCTAGTGAAGACTATTTAGGTTAAAATCCCAGCTCCGCCACTTAGGCAACTTTTCTGACCTTTCTGGGCTTCAGTCTCCCCAAGCTATAAAGTAGTAATAGTAATAATAGCCTCTACTTAATAGGATGTTATGAGAATAAAATGACCTAGTAGATGTGAAGCATTTAAGACAGTGCCTTGTACAGAATAAACATATAATATCGGTATTCAGTCTTTATTTCACAAATGTTTAGTGAATATTCATGATGAACAAGCAAGCAATGTCTTAGGCACCGGATACAGCAGTGAGCAACACAAAAAAGATTCCTGATTTCACAAGGAACTCACGTTTTAGTGAATTTAGATCCTGGTATCAAAATATATATATATAATAACTAATACAAAAATGAATAAAAGATAATCCCAGATAGTAGTAAGCATCATAAAGACATTAAAGTGAGTGGTTAGAGAGGAAGATTATTTTGGATAGGAAGATCAGGCCCTCTCTGAAGAGGTGATGTATGAGCTGAGATCTAAGTGATGGGAATGAGGGATGCCTGTGAAGGTCATCTACAGACAAGAGCCTTCCCAGCAAGTACAAAGGTTCAAAGGCAGAGATGAGATTGACTATGTTCTAAGAATAAAGAGTAGCCCAGTGTGCTATCAGTAAAGCGAGAGAGGCATTAATAGTATAGAAGTAATACTAGCTCATGCAGGTCCTTGTAGGCCTGTGGATTTATTATTATTATTATTATTATTTTGTTTGTTTAGTTGGAGTCTCACTCTGTCACGAGGTTGGAATGTAGTGGCATCCTCTGACCAGAAACTCCCCTCTGTATGGATTGTTTCTTCGAATACCAATTCCTCTCCCCAATTTGCCTGCTTGTATTTTTCAGAGTCCTCAGATAGCTCTTTTTACTTTTTTTTTTTTTGAGTTGGAGTCTCATTCTCTGTCCAGGCTGGAGTGCAGTGGCACACTCATGGCCACCGCAGCCTCGACCTGCTGGGCTCAGGCGATACTTCTGCCTCAGCCTTCCAAGTAGCTGGACCCACAGGCGCGTGCCACCATACCCGGCTAATTTTTTGATTTATTGTAGAGATGAGGTCTCACCAAGTTGCCCAGGCTAGTCTTGAACCCATGGGCTCAGGCAATCCTTTTGCCTCTACCTCCCAAAGTTATGGGATTACAGGTACGAGCCACCTTGGCTGGCTTGCCTGTGGATTCAAATTTAGGTGAGTTGGAGAAGTCGTCAGCAGAGTTTTTAGCCAGGGACTGTTTTTACACTTTTAAAGGTGGTTTCATTCATTCTACATTTGCTGAGAGTCTGACCCTGTGTTTAGCATTGGATGTGTAAGTCTCCCCTGCAAGAAAAGTGGGAATTAGCAGACTGAGGGGAAAGAAGGAGACCATTTTAGGTAGAGGAAACAGTATGAACAAAATCCTGAAGACAAGAAAGCTCAGGCCACATTCAATAGCTGGTCTATTTGTGGTTAAAATATGGCAGGGGGCTGTGTACAGTGGCTCATGCCTGTAATCCCAGTGCTTTGGGAGGCTGAGGCAGGAGGATTGCTTGAGACCAGGAGTTTCAGACCAATCTGGGCAACATAACAAGACTTCTATCTGTACGGGAAAAAAGTTTTTTTTGGAGTTGGGAATCTCACTCTGTCACCCAGGCTGGAGTGCAGTAGTGTGATCATGGCTCACCTCAATCTCAACCTCCTGGGCTCAGGTTATCCTTCTGCTTCACCCTCCTGAGTAGCTGGGACTACAGGCTCGAGCCGCCATGTCTGGCTAATTTTTTTTTTTTTAATTTTTGTAGGGACAAGTTCTTGCTATGTCGCCTAAGCTGGTCTCAGACTCATGCAGTCCTCCTGCTTAGGCCTCCCAACGTGCTGGAATTACAGGTGTGAGCTACTGTTTCTAGCCTCTATACAAAATTTTTTAAAAATCTGCCAGGTGTGGTGGACATACCTGTAGTCCCAGCTATATAGGAGACTGAGGCAGGAGGATCGCTTGAGCCCAGGAGGTTGAAGCTGCAATGAGCTATGATTGTACCACTGCACTCCAGCCTGGGTTACAGAGTGAGATCCTGTCTCTACAAAAAAAGAAAGAAGGAAAGAAAGGAAGGAAGGAAGGAAGAAAAAGAAAAAAAAATGTGCAGGATCTCTCCACACACTCTGACCTGCCCCTTTCGCTTTTTCCCCACACTATTTTTTCTCACTCTCTTTCTCTCTCTTTCTGCCTTACCCACCCTTCTCCACAGATCTACTCAGTTCTGACACCATCCCTTTCACTTCCCCAAACAGAAATTGGATGCACTGAAATTGCCAAGGGAGCCTGGGGTAAAGGATAAAGGAGGTTGGCTGAGATAAAGATTACGTCACTGAAGATGAGGAAATACAAATTTACAGAACAGGAGAGTGGTTTCCTGTTATTCCCAAGACCCTGATCATTTGCAAAGGAAAAGTCATTTTGAATTTTTTATTTTTTACAAATCTTTTATGAAGTCATTATGAAAATTTTCAGCTTAACAGGGAGGGAACATTTTCTAGTAAAGTTTTTATTGACATATAACATGAATGGAGATGAGTGACAGATCATAAGTGCACAGTGTGATGAGTTTTCAGAAAAAAAACCAAGCACACCTGTGTAACCAGTGCCCACATCAAGAAACAGAACACAGCCAGCATCCACCACGCAAACCCCTGGCCTGTACTTCCTTTCAGTCACTCCCCAGCAGTCTTCTTCAATTTTATTTTTTACTATGAAATATTTCACACATAGAGATAAGGATAAAGACTAAGCCAGGCTCGGTGGCTCAGCCTGTAATCCCGTGCTTTGGGAGGGTGAGGTGAGTGAATTGCCTGAGCCCGCGGGTTCGAGACCCGCCTGGGCAACTCCGCGAGACCTCATCTCTACAATAAATCAAAAGATTAGCCGGGCGTGGTAGCGCGCACCTGTAGTTCCGGCTACTCGGAAGGCTGAGGTGGAGGGTTTGCTGGAGCCCAGCAGGTCGAGGCTGCGGTGGCCGGGAGCGGCCACTGCACTCCAGTCTGGGCGACAGAGCGAGACTCCAACTAACCCCCCCCCCCCAAAAAAAACCCAAAAAACCTTCTGCACACAAAAGCGGCATAGTCACTTTTGGCATATCCATTATCAGAGGAGAATCACATGACTGAACTTGACCTTAATAGTAAGGTAAAGTACAATCCCTTTCCAAAGGGATTGGCAGTGAAGTCTTGGGACATTAATAGGATCTACACATGCATCATCTACATTTCCTCTCTCTCTATCCGCTTCTACTCCCCCTCATCACTTTCTATACCCCACAAACCATAGGGTTTTAAAAAATCTAGTAGGGCAGTATATCCTTTATAATTTACTGTTAACGACATAGGTTTGTATTAGAGCTCCAAAGCCCATATTTTTGAAACTCTTTTCTTTAAAAACTCTATCTTCTCACATGTGTTTCTGAAGCTCTTGTTTCTGCACTATCATCTCTTCCCTGGGGTAGAAAGCAGAAAATGCACCAGCTGCTTCCTGAGTGAAGGGAGAGTTTGTAGGAGAACAGGAAATATGTGGAGAAACCACCAGTTTATAAATATTATTGGACCATGCGCTGGCAGGGTATGCTGTCTTTTGTGAAGAAGCAGGGATTTCTCTTTTGAACTGAAATTGAAACTTGGATTGAAGGCAGGGACTGGCATCATATTGGGGTTTTCTACCAGAGTTCTTGAAAACTAATGCTGTCCAGTAGAACTTTCTGACAGGATAGCAGTATTCTATATCTGTGCTGTCCAATATAGTAGCCCTTAGCCACACATGGTTCTTTAGCTATTAAAATATGGTTTGGGTGACTGAGGATTTAAATTTTGAATTTTAATTAATTTAAATTTCAATAAACACTTGTGACTAGGGGCTACTGTATTGAACAGTGCAGTTCTAGAAGTTACTAGAAATAGTGTTGCTAAAAGTCATATAGTGACCTTAATGTCTCACTATTATTTATACATATAAAAATTATGCTGTGCTTTTAAAAAAATCTCAAAGTGGAAATAATTTCAGTTTGTAAAAATATTATATTGACATTACAGGTATAACACAGTTGTTTTAAAGCACATAATGCCTTTACTTATTAATTGGCTAGAGCTGCCTGACCTAATAAGCAGAGGCTAGACTCACAATTAATTAAAGATTTCATGTTCATTCAGCCAAGACATGCCTCAAACCATTTTTCTTTGGTTCAGCTGACCAGCAAGATGCTTAGAGCCATATTTAGGACATCTTGTGACTATAATCAACATATGCAAAATATCCAATTTCAGAGAAGGTCTTTCACTTATCAGCTTAGTAAATCTGTTGTAGGAATAGGATTTTATTTATTATGCTAACTATAATCATATTTTTAGTAAATGAATGCAGCAATGTACTACATGAAAATTATATATAATTGTATTATTGGTAATTTAACAAATAATTTTCTTTCTTTGCTGTCTATCAGGCAATATATTTCTCTATTAGAGATGAGGAAACCAAGACTTAGAGAGGTTAAGCGATTTTCCTAAGGTTATGTAATAGGCATGTGGAATTCTGATATAGGAACTCATATCTGTTTGACCCAAAGTCCCTAGCAATCAACAATACTGCTCTTACTTGATATATAATGATAAAATCTAACTACAATCATCTATCTTTTTCCGAGGATAGAGACTGAATTCATTTCATAGAGCCAACAGATGACAACGGGATGCTACTGTGCAAGACACTCCAGGCCTGCCATAGCTGATGCTCCTTGGTCTGCTGGTGGTGGAAGGGAAATGGGAATAGATATGAGACTGGAATCTAAGCCATACAAGAAAGCTGTCCCAGTTAGGTTGGGCCACTATCTATACTGGCTTTTGGTTACCTATTGGGTTTGGTGAAAGTTAAGAATCAGACTCCTGGAAGGCAGGCTATGCCTGATTCACAATCTGCTGTCAATCCCTACGCCCCACGGTTAGCCATGCACCTCACCATTAATCAAATGACCTTATACGGTTTTAAAAGCCACATACCTGCTAGCATAGTCTCCCTTCTGTGAATTCAGAACAGTGATCACAGTCAGTCAAAATACCATGGGAAACAGATGCTCACTTCATTTGCTGTTATATTCTCGGATCCACTTTGCCATTTTTAAAACAGGAAAACGTTTCCCTTTCTCGAACTGCAAAACTGCTGGTGACGCTGCTTTCTCCCACCTCCGTACTCCACTGTCCTTGCAAACTTTGGACAGAGGAAAGGTGGGCAGGGGCGCGAAACTACAAGTCCCGGCATGCCCGGCGCTCTGCGCACAGGCGCACGGGGACCCCCCGGCCCGTCGGCCAGCCAGCCTGCGGAGACTCCCGGGTCCCCGCGCCGGACTGGGGCTGGGGCAGGCAGCCCGGGCGGACCCGGCCGGCGCCGAGGGCGGCCGCGGGCGGTGCTATGAGGGCGCCGCGGCGCGCGTGAGGGGGATGCGGCAGGAGGCGGCGCGGCGGGAGGAGGAGTAGGCGGCGGTGCCCTCGGGAGGAGCTGCGCGCGGGCCAGACGGCTCCCGGAGGCTCCGCAGTGCCGCCGCCGTCGCCCGGGAGGCTCCGCGCGGGAGCCATGTAACCCTGCGGCGGGCTCCGGGCTGCTCCGTCCTTCTCCAGCAACTGGGCTAGCGCGGCAGCCGGGCCACGATGAAGAAGCAGTTCAATCGCATGCGCCAGCTGGCCAACCAGACGGTGGGCAGGTAGGTCACCCGCTGGCCGCCGGGGACCTGTGCGCGCCAGCGAGGCTGCGTCCACCGGGGCGCGCAGGTGATGGAGCCCTCCCGGCCTCCTGTCCTCCTTCCTTCCTTCCTTCCCTCACTCCCTTCCTTCCTCCCCACCTTCTCTTCCCCTGCGCCGGCTCCCTCCCGGCGCCGTCGTAGGCGCGACCCCTCCTCTCTGAACTTCCAAGACCCCGAGGCTTTCTCCCTCGCTGCCTGCTGCTCTGGGGCTCCGGTTGCCAAGCGCAAAGTGTGACGCATCCTTCACCTGCGTCCCCAGCTGCCCCTTCACCTCGTCCTCCCTGCCTTTCCCCGGGACTCCCTTTTTCCCTCTGGCCGCGTATCTTCCTGGAAACAGGTGTTCATGCTGATTGTGCTGGAGGCAGCCGATCCGCAGTCAGTCTCCGGAGATCCTTTCCCTATCCACCCTTGCACCGAGTTCAGGGCTGCTCCAGGGTCCAGGGGAAGTGTTTGTTGGGCCTGGTCGGCCTGCCCCTCCCGCCGTGTTTGTTTTCAGGGACTGTGACTGTACGAATTTCTGGATCACTTTCCTGGCCGGGTTTCTTAAGGCGTTTGTTGGTGGGGGGAGCATAGGGGGCGGGAGGGAAGGGAAGGTGCTGGCGGAATGGCGTTGCTGTTGGTGTGGTCCTAAAACTGATTTCAGTGGAGGGAGGGAGGCTGCAAAAAGGAGGCCCAATTCCTCTGAAAGATGAGATAAGCAGAGGATCGTAGTCAGGTAGGGGAGGGGGACAGAGGCCCCACAATCTAGATGAGCGAGGCCCCGCGAGGCTGAGAGACCCAGCCTGCTGTCATCACAGTGAAAATGGGCTACATCTGGGCTAGTGTCTCCAGGGGCGGCTCTGCGGGTGCCAACATCTATTAAGGTTACATAAGGACCCTGGTGGATCGCTCCTAAAGCTAGACATTCTCTGAACACAGGATTGTTAGGTAGCGGGGCTTTTTCGTGGACCGCCCTGCTCCTGGGGAGGAATTTCCGTTGTTGCCCTGGCAAAGGAATTCAGGTGTGCAGTTCTAAAGCAATTAGAAAGCAAAGAACCCAGCCTTGGGTGCAATTCAAGTTCCAGCTCAACATATCAAGGGCTCTCCACTAGGTTTAACTAGAAACCAAATACCTTTCTTGGGTGGGAAGTGGAGCCTGAAATGGCACCTGGTAGGGTGGGGGTGGGGATGTCCCTGGGGAATAGGGGACATCTAAACTTTCATCTAAGCATACTGCCCTAGTTACAGTGGGCATTTGAGGGCAGGGGATGCGGTGCTTCCAGGGACTCCAGATGGTTTCCAAGTAACAATGTCTAAAATTGACTTGGATTCATTTTTCCTTCCCAAACACATGTGCTTTAACATGAGGGGGAATTTATGAATAGCAGAGTCAGATTAGCCCAGATTTCTGGCATGGTATTGCCACAAATATAGCCTCACATGGACTGCCTTTTGGTATGTTGGATGCTGAGATAGTGTTTTCCTGGTACTTCTTTAGTGGATAACAGTCAAGCTGATGGGGTCTTTAATGTCTTATTGCTTCATCCTGCAGGTGGGCATCAGCTATTACACCAGACCCACCAAGTGACCAGGAGTCTCCTGACACTAGACTTGACTTTCTGGTTTCTCTTGGTGTTGGGGTTTCAGTTCAGTGCTAGAATCTAACTGTTTGGATACTGTTTATGCCTCCTCCCTGAAATTCAACCCTTCTGAATTTTTTTAAAGAACCTTTTAAAGGGGAAGATTTTTGAACTGTGGCATCATACCTTATTTTTCAGCCTCATCCATGGAAGGAATGAAGAAGAGTGAGGGGAGGTTGAGTTTCAGAAAATGTGGTCTTACTGAGAGCATGTTCTTGGACGTTTAAGCCGCTAGTCACCAAGAGATCTTTTCCACTTGTTTGTGGGGTCTCTGGTGGATGTTGGTGCATAGATGGATTTTGCCTCTTTTACAGATACTATTCATTATGTCATGCATCAGGTCAAGTGAGGGCCAGCCTGTGTCTCTTTTGATGAAATCCAGAGTGAACCTTTTAGAGCAAAAATTACTTCATGTTACTTTGCTGCTGAAAAGCTTCCAGTGACACCTTATTGCACTTAGCGTCTCAAATCTTGCCAATGGCCTATAGGATCATCCCTGATTTGGCCTGTCTTGTCTTTCCTTATCTGCTTCAGGTTGCCTTTATTGCCCCAAACACATCAAGTTCATTTCCATCTCATGGCTTTTGTTCTTACTCTTTTCTCATTTTCTCCACTTGGCTGAGGACGTGCTCCGCCCAGTACCTCTCCGTTTAGGTCTTAGCCCCAAGGCCTTTGAGAGGCCCTCTCTCCTCCATTTGCTTCCAGCCCATCATCCTTTTCATTTTTGCGCAGTACTCATTACTGTTTGAAATGCTTTCATTTTTTATTTTCTTGTCTGTCTGCCTGCAATAGAGTATATTGATTGCTGTCGTATGCCCAGTGTATCTAGCACAATGTGTTGTAGACAGTTGATGCTCAATATGTGTTTATAGCCAAGATTGAAGCAGTTTACTCTAGGGTTTATGAAGGTGAATGAAAGGAACAATATCTCCTTTATCTTACTAAGAAAGTCTTGAGTCCTGATCCTATGTGTATTGGAGTAAAAGGGCCAGCATTTGCTTTGTAATTTCTTAAATCAGTGGAAGCACCTGGGATTGGAAGTTTGGGCTTCACGTTTGTGATTATAAAGCACTTGTTTGATTCTTAACCTGTGTGTGTTTTTGAAGTGGTGACTTTCCTCTCTCAGAGGGATGACTAAGAGATGGACTTGAGGGCTGCTCTTCTTCATGGCTCGCCTTTCCTAAGTTGCAGGTTCTGGACTTCTTCTGAATATAAAACTTCTAGGGCATCGTTCAAGTCATTTTAACAATGTAGAAATTGCCCTACTTAAACATACTCTGTAGGGTTACTAGTACTTTCTTTGAAAGTGCTTACATCTAAGGCATATTGAGGGCATCAGGGACTATGAAAAGAGTTGATACAACCCATTGTACTTAACTGAGGAAAGTTTTGTCACCTCCTTGGTCTACTGCTCCAGTCTTTGCACAAGTTCCTTCTGCTTTGAACTTTCCTCTGTGCCTGCACTTCAATCCATCCTTTGGGAAGGACTGCTGGCCTAATGTGCCGAATGGTTAGGAGCAAAGGCATTCCAGTGGGACAGATTTGGTTTGTTACTTGCTGACTATGGAATCTTGAGCTTAACTCTCTGCATACTTGTTTCCTTCTCTACAAAATGGGAGTAATAAAGATTATTCCATGGGAATGTGATAACTGTGGCAATGATGATAAGAGATTACCTCTAAAAAGTGCCTAAAACAGTGCTCAGCACAAGGAAATGCTTAATATATAGTAGTTATTAATATCTATGGGCAAATGTTTGAACTCTTATTGGATTATATGCACTCTGGCATGTATACACTCATTTATTCATTCATTAACTATTTATTAGATGCCTACTATGTGTAGGCATCTCTGGCTCAGGGAATACAGTACAGAGCAAACAAAATCCCTGCTGTCTTAAAACCTGCATTCTAAAAGCATGCTATGGCTATAATGGTTAATTGTATTATAGTTTTTGTCTTTTGTCATTTAACTTCCTCACTAGACTTTAAACTCCTTGGAGGCAGGGACAACTGCCCTAATACTGCCCTATATAGTAGGTTCTTAGGAATTTTTTGGCGATGGAATGAATAAATGAATAAAATATCTGTGTGCTATAGATAGGGGAATCTTATGTAGTAGTTCAAAGATGAGCAAAGCTCCTGATACTGTGTTTCTTTAATGTGGTGATGGGAATGGTGTACAGAGGAGTGAGGAACAGCTGCACTGCTGGGCTTTGGAAGGACAGAGCAATATTTAAGGGAGAATTTAGTTCATACCTGATTGATAGCACCATTTTTTACCTTCAAAGAAGTCTTGCAGTTGCTGGGGTGAAAAGCATCCTGAAAAACATAGAGTATTTGTCTAGGAAGTGACATTTGTTTTGTGTTGGGTAAAACAAAGCCCTGGGCTGAAATTTAGCACCCAAGAGATCCACTGAGAGAAAGAAAAAATGGAAGAAGTAAAATTAGCCCTTTGATCTGGTAAGGACTTTTTTTTTTCAGGCGTCACTCTGGAGGTCACAGTGGTCCTTACCTCAGAAGGCTGTCATAAGGTTGAAGGAATACTTGATAAATGGTTGAGGGGGTTCATTGTCAGTCTCCTCTTCTGCTTGTTCATTCCACTGGCTTCCTAAAGAGCTTCTTAGAAATGGATTCCATCAGCTACTGCACAATGATGATCTCAATGGAGTCTGTGCTCTTGTGTAAAATGAGTGATATTTAAGGTTTCTCAGGGTAGGCAAGGAACTGTGGCTGTCTGGGAGGGAGAAGGTTGGTTGGGTCAGGCTGGATTATATCGTTTTAGAGGGTATGAGTTGGGGGATGAAGACAAAGTTTTGTCTCCAGAGCCCTGTTTTCTATTCCTGGACTGCTCAGTGTATAGCGCAGAGCGAGCTTTCTTCCTGTTGCACAGCTTTCTCAAGTATCATTGCTGCTGTGCAGCTTTCAGAATTCAACTGCAGAGGTCAGGGCATCAACCAGTGGTGGGGAGCTAGATGCTGAGGCCTCAGCAGCCTTAGAGCACTGGCACTGCAGCAGTTTGCTCAGGCCAAAACCAGTGAGCATCCTTTCCTTGAAGGTTTCTCTGAGACGTTGCCCTGCCCTTCAGCAGGCCTTCTAAGAGCCATGACCCAATCAATAGGACATAAGGGAAAAGTAAGAACTAGTTCCAAATTAGTCACCGGACTGTTTTGTTCCCTCCCTGCTATTTCCCTGACTGAGTTGGACCTGCCAGACTGACACAGGCCCTACCTTGGACTTCCTGTTAACCTAGCAGGGCTGAGCAGACCCAAACCCGTCCCCCCAGGAGTACTGTGCACATTGATTAAGTCGCAGAGTAAAATTCTTTCTTAGAGTGTTATGGAAGCCCAGTCTGTGCTGGGTATATGTGAGCGATAACAGAATGTACTAACCCACTGATAACTAGGCTAGCAAATCTGGAGAGAATATTCTTTGCTTTCATCTTCTCAAATCCTTACTGTGCGGGTCTGCCGGGCTTCACTTTCTGCTGGGCTGCTCTCAGCAGTCAGCCAGAGGCTGCCTGGATTTTCTGCAGAATTCTGTTATCTCAGACCTGCAAGTCATTGTGAGGAAGCCATTCTCTTAAATAGCAATTAATCATTTCCCCTCTCACTTTGCCTCCACCAAAAAAATATATCAATGATTTTTTATGATAGGCAATAAGGACCATTTTTTTTTCTTCCAGAAAAAGTGAATCAGTAGTCATGTGAATATACCAGTAATTTATGGTTTGTTAGAGGGGATTAGTAAGAATTCCTTTCATCAATAATCAAGAGCAGGTTATTTCTAATGCTATTTGATAAGGACAGCAAATAACACAATTATGCTTCAGCTTTGTGTGGCGGTAGCTGTAGGTGAGAGAGAAGGTTAGGGAAGACAGCAGGAGAGTCAGGGCTCTCCCTTTGGGCAGAGGGCTCTCCCTTCGGGCAGAGGGCATCCAATCAAGCTGGCACCTGGAATCCTGCTGCCTTTGGGAAGTTCATGGTTGTCTAGCAATTTAAAACTCTCCTTTCTGTTCAGAAAGCAGATGTTTTTCTTTCGTTTTCCAACTTTAGAGCTTATTTTTAGAATAAATGTTTATTTTACCACAGGATTCAATTTACTTTTTTTAAAACTTTCTTTTCTATTTTATAAGTAATATTTGTTTATTGTAGAAAAATCATAAACTTATGGATGGATGAAAAGGAAAAAAGTATCACCTGTAGTCTCATTACTTGGAGACCATAGTTAATGTTTTGAATATAGTCTTCTAAGTCTTTAATAGGTGTGTGTGTGTGTGTGTGTGTGTGTGTGTGTGTGTATATATATATTCTTTTTACAAAGTAGAAGCCATACTGTGTATACTATTTTGTAATCTGTTTTTTCCCTCCTGTATATGATTCCATGTCAGAAACTTTGTATCTGCAGCATAACTTTTCAAAGCTATATAATAGTCCACTATAGTCAATGGATTGATTGTCTTTTGCTAATCATTTAGCAAAAGTTTCTCGCTTACTTACTTTCCTAGGATGTCTTAGAAGTGGAATTGCTAGCCAGGCTTGGTGGCTCAGCCTGTAATCCCGCGCTTTGGGAGGCTGAAGTGATGGATTGCCTGAGAGCCCACGGGTTTGAGACCTGTCTGGGCAACTTGGTGAGACCTCATCTCTACAATAAATCAAAAAATTAGCTGGGCATGGCAGCGTACGCCTGTAGTTCCAGCTACTTGGAAGGCTGAGGCGGAAGGATCGCCAGAGCCCAGCAGATTGAGGCTGCGGTGGCTAGGAGCATGCCACTGCACTCACTCCAGTCTGGGCGACAGAGTGAGACTCAAACTCAAAAAAAAAAAAAAAAAAAAAGGAATTGCTGGATCAAAGAATATGTGAGTTTTTAAGACTGTGTGAGTGTGTGAGTATGTATATTTTATATATACAGACACATGCACACAAACACACATTATTTTCTCATCCTAAGTAGAATTGTCAGTCTCCTTTCCTATCAACACCTAGCATTACAATTGCTAATTGTATGGGTGGAAGCAGAAACTTCTCCTTTCATCTCTTTTAATTTCTAGTGAGGTTGAGCATTTTTGATGTTTTCTGGTTATTTGTTGTATTTTCTGAATTGCCTGCCTGTAGCTTTGTCCTATTTTCTAAAGTCATGTTCATAATTGTTATATTGTTTTTAAGATAATTTTAATGTATTAAACATATACTTGCTTTATTATATGCCACACACATCTCCCTACATTTAAAAAATTTGTTTTATATCTTTTTTTTTTTTTTCCACATAGAAGACTAATATTCTGTGATCTTAAGTCTGTCAATTTATGGTTTGTGCTTCAATGTTATGCTTAGGAATACCTTTTCTAGTTCCAGATTATATAGCTATTTATGCAGTTTTATTACTATTTATAATACTTTTATTTTACCATCAGATCTTTCATTTGTCAGTCATTAATTATGATGTATGACATGACTTAGGTATAACGTTTATTATTTTTTAAAAATAGTTACCCTGCTATTAAATTGAATAGTGTAATTTATACCCACTGTATTGAAATATCATTATCTACTGAAAGATTTCATTTACTTGTACTTTTTCTAGGATTTCTAGTTTTTTCCTTGACCTGTCTGTTGGTGCTAGCAGGAATTTAAGATGAGTTCAGCTGTCAAGATGAACAGTGGTGGGTTAATCCTTATTGTGAGACCCTGTGCATTGGGTGGGAGGAACAGTGGGTCGGTCTGTGCCCCTCATCTCATCTTCAACCAGGTCTACTCCTTGGCTATGGTAATTAGTACTCAGCAGCCTTTGCCTAGGGATCTTGTGTCTTAACCACAGCGAATATCCAAATCACCCCCTTATGAAACAAAGTTGATCATATTTTCTTGACTATGCTCATTTGTTTATTCTCTCTCAGTATTTAAAAAAATGTGCATATTAAGAAATGGGTTGCCTGAGCCTGAGGGTTCGAGACCTGCCTGGGCAACTTGGTGAGACCTCATCTCTACAATAAATCAAAAAATCAGCCGGGCATGGTAGTGCATGCCTGTAATTCCGGCTACTCGGAAGGCTGAGGCGGAAGGATCGCCAGAGCCCAGTGGGTTGAGGCTGCAGTGCACTCCAGTCTGGGCGACAGTGAGACTCCAACTCAAAAAAAAAAAAAAAAAAAAAAAAAAAAAGAAATGGGGAAAATTGACATTTACAAACTATTGAGTATAATGAAAATTCTTCCTATCTGGGAATAGGGTATGTTTATTCAAATCTGTTTATATTCCTATAAAATAGTTTTTGTCCATGTAGATCCTACACAATTTTGTTTGTAACTTTAGGCAATTTGTCATTATTGCTATTGTAGCTTCAGTGATTAGAAACTCTGTTAAGTTATATTTTTTCTTCTTGCTCTTTATTGCTAGAATGTAGGAGAGCTATTGATTTTAACATAATTATCCTAATAGCCACCTTCATGAACTATCTCATTACTTTTAAATACTTAAAAAAATTTGAATTAAATTAAATTAAGTTTAACATTTTAACTTAAATACTCAAAAAATTTGAGTCTATGTGATTTTCCAGGTAGACAGTCATATCTTTTGCAACTAATAATTTTGCATCTTTCTCTTCAGTGTTCATGTTTCTTTTATTTTCTTATCTAATTGCATTGTCTAAGACCCATAGAACAGTCAAAACATTGTGGCCACTTGTAGTCCTGTCTTCTTATACCCACAATAAAAAATGATGGTTGGTTTGAGAGATTTTGCTTTTTAATCATGTCATATATTGTATAATTGTATTATTTTACTTTGAGTTTTCCTTTGGCACCAACATTAAATTTGATTTGTTATTATGGCCTATAATAATAATAATATAGTTTTAAAAATTTATTAATATTTACAGAATTTGTGTCATAAATATTTATTGAACATTTCCTGTGTTTTATATATTGTTCTTTATGCTGGGGATACATCAGCGATTTCTTGAGGAGCTTGTGTTTTGCATGCTTGAACCTTGATAGATTTTCTAATATTGAGCTCTCTTTGCCTTCCTGCAATCAATCTTGACCATGGTTGGTTCATTTTTTTCTATATTGCTAGATGTAATATATTATTGTCTTATTTAGGATGTTGGCATTCAGTATTTATAAGTGAAAGCATTTGAATTTTTATTTTGCTATATATTTCACGTTTTAATAACAGTGTAAAATGAATTGATCAACATCCTTCTTTTTCTTTGGAATGATGATGGGGAATTACTTATTCTTTGAAGGTTGGAAACAACTTTCCAAGGACATATTTTGGTTCTAGTTTTTTGACAGTTTTCTGAATTTCTTGAATGGTCATTGGATTCATGTTTTCTATCTTTTCTTGAGTCACTTTGAATAGCATTTATTTTATAGAGAAGCATCCATTTTATTATGATTCTAAAGTTTAATAGAATCAGAGTATATAATTGTATTTTCATTGTCATTCCTAATTTGCACTTCTCTTTCTTCTTTTCCCTTGACTGACTTTGCCCCAGAGGGTCCTTTACCCTCTCCTCCCAACCTTAACCAACTCTTAGATTTAATCTGTTGTTACTGAGATTTCTTTCTCATTAGCTCAGTTTATGAGGGGGAACCTGGAATTTATTTATAAAAAGTTCTGTATTCTTATATCTTTAAACTTCAGTCATCTTCAAAGTACTCTTCGTTTGTTGCAATACACTTATAGAGATGCTTTTTGCACTACTCAAAACAATTCTTGAACTTGCCAATTTTGATGCCATTTAGTACTACTGCTGTTTTTTGTTTCACCTCTTCTGCACAGTAAAACATTTCCCTTTGAGGAGTTTTTTCATCTGGAAAAACAAAAAGTTGCTTGGGGCAAGATTGGGTGAATAGGGAGGGTGAATAGGGGGCACGGGAATCATGCTGGTTTTGGTCAATAACTGTTGAATGCTCACAGGGTGTGACCAGGCACTTTGTCAAGGTGGAAGAACCAATCACCGTGTGTTTGCCACAACTTGGGTGGGATATTTCTTCCGCAAATCATGAGGCAACCTTATCAAAACTTCCAGATAAAAACTTTGGTTGACTGTTTGATCTGGAGGAACAAAATCTGAGTATACTACAAGGGGCCTACCCTCCAAAAGATAATTCCTTTTTTGTGGGGGGAGGGGTGTCCTTCTTTGTATTTTTTTCCTAGTAAATTCTTCTTTTTAAAATTTTCAGATTCCTTCTTTTTGATTTTCTTGATTTTATTTTGTTCTTTTCCTAATCTTCAATGTTGTATTAATCAGGATAGATTAGGCTCTACAAAGAGCATATGAGTCTGAAATCTCAGTGGCTCAATGTAGAAAAAGTTCACTTCAAGCTCATGTGAAATTCGATGTGAGTCAGGGTGGTTCCCAAAGACAGCTCTCCTGCATGTGTGATTCTAGAATCTAGTCATATTCATCTTTCCCTCTTCCTCCTCCAATCTCAGGATGTGGTTTTCAGTCACTGCTAAAGATGGAGAGAGATCATAGAAATGGCATACTGACTCTTACATGCCTTAGCTTGGAATTCACAAATGTCACTTTGTTCACATTTCATTGGCTCGTTATTAGCCCCCTGGATGTGATTGGAGACAGGAAACCTCTATCACACTTGAGTCACTTGGAGTATTCTCTCATTCCTTTCCCAATGACCACTGCCTTTTAAATCCAAGGTTTCCTCTGCTTTGTCCTGTTCTCCAATGTCTGGGTATGAAAATGTCATCATTCTTTGTCTCCATCTCAGGAGGGTGGCTATAGATTCTCATCATCCTCCATAGTACTTGGTCAGATCCCTCAGAGGCGAACACCTTGAGGACAACAGACTTTTCTTTTCCTAATATCCACTGCCTTTCATGTCAAAATTAATTGTGCATGTGTGTGTGTTTGTGTGTATCCCATTCTACTATGGGGAGAGGAATAATGAAGAGAACAGACACCCTCATTCTACCATACTGGAATGACACCTACTTTATGAGGTTATTGCTGGGGTTAAGTAAGATAGTAAATATATCCTTAGCGTAACCTCTGCTTATGTAAGTATGCAATAAATGATAGATGTTACCATTGTTCCTTGCTGTGCTGAATGTTTCTTTGACACGAAGCATTTATTTTGTTATATTTATATTCCTAAGTACCTGAAAATTAAAACTTGAAATTTGTACCCATTTGTCTTTTTTTCCCAAATCAATCCCAGTGTTTTTTGTGTTAGGCAAGAGCATGACTGAAACAAGATATGATACCTTGAGATATCAGTAATTGTAATGACTTCACTCATTTAATCCTTATTGTAACTAATAGTTATTATATCACTCAGGTTAGTCTAGTTTTAGCTGCTATAACAAAAGCCCTCAAATCTTGGCCTCTTATACCACTGGCCAGTAGGGGGTTGGGAGCAACCCTGCTGGGACCCATGTTGCTGTAGGCTCAGTTTTGTACCTGCCTCTGTGGTGGTGGTGGCAGTGAGTGAGGATTTGTTGAGTCACACCCTGGCTCCTGATAATTTCTTCTGGAAGTGACACCTGCCACTTCTACTCTGATTTCATTGGTCCAAGCAAATCACCTGGCTATACCCTACTCCAAATAGAGCAGGGAAAGGCAATCCTACCATGTGCCTGGAGGGAGGAGAGCCAGAAAAGCCACATCTGTGCCACCTGTTGCCAGGAACTGGGCTATGTACTTTACAAACATTATTTTAATTTACTTATTGCAACAGCTATGTGAATTAGGTACTATATACAGCTCCATTTCACAGATGGGGAAATGGAGCTAAAAGGAGCATAGCTAAATTTGAACTAGGTTTTAAGTAGGTTAGTCACTGGCAAATGGTTCCCCTGTGCGACTTACTCTCTAATGCAGTTATCTTTGCAGCCTCGGGATCCCCCAAGTTACTTCAGTTTAGGTGGTTTTAGAAATACTAATTAACTGCTCCTGACTTGAATAAAAATAAAAATGTCACATTTATTTAAGATAATTGAGTATCTTGTATCTTTAACCACAAGGAGCATTAAATGAAATTTCTGCCAGTAGAATATTCTCAATTTTTTTTCCTTATTGCAATTTCAGCAGAAAGGATAAGTGAAAGTTTTTTGTAGGTATATCAAAAGAAAGTAGTTTCTATATCAGCAAGAGCTCCTACAGACTCCCATGTGACATATTAACCAAACAGGGACCTGAAAACATACACTCTAAGAAAGGAATGTGAAAAGTGGACAGAGCTTTTAGCACTAAGAATCTTATGCACACTGTTTGTTGTCTTTGCATACTTACTTGGTTTTCATAGATGCTGTTTATTCAGTGTGTCCTGTGACAGACATTTGTGTAGTACTGTATAGACCATTCTGTTTAATTCTCACAACTACTTTTAAGAGTAGGTTCTGGTGTTTCCCCCATTTTTTACACAAATCTCTGAGCAGATGAGGGCATTGTGACTGCTGGTTGGTCAGTGAGGAAAGGGGTTGGGATTTGCTTCCAGATCTGCTGGCTCTGACATTAATAATCTTCACTGCTATACTTTAATAACTCTGTAGTAGGATAAGAAGCATAAAAATTGCCTAATATTAATGGAATGATTAAGTAAATTCTGGTACATTTATACAATTGTGCCTATTGTAGTTTTTATAACATTCAAACAATTTACAAAGGTTGAGAGAAATGTTTAAGATAAGGAAACAGGATATACGAGTGCATACAGAGTTAAGATTGTACAGTATTAAAAAATGCATGGAGAAGACTGGAGGGAAATCAGGGAAGACTAGAAGGTTAAGCATGTGGTGTTTATCTCTGGGTAAGATTATGAGTGATTTGATTTCTGCTGCTTATACTTTTCTAACTTCTTAAATTCTTAAAATAAACATGTATTTTTTTAACCAAAAGAAGAAAAAAGCTCTCAGAACTCAAAACAATCTGGGCAACTGTAGTCAGAATTTCTTATAATGATATTTTAACTTTGGGGACCTAAAAGTCTAAATACAATATGTTTAAATTCTCTTGGGCCTTGGTTTCAAACATGCGAAACCTCATCTCTTCAATGCTCTGAAAGGACATGATGTCAGATCTCGTTTTATAGACTAAAATAGTCTGCTATTAGGAACTTATATGCTAATGACTTTTTAGATCATCACTACTTATTTTAAATACATAACATTTTGAAACTTGGTCTGCATGACATGTAGTGGAAGACTAGTGGTTCTCTCATGATGAGTTAGGGCTTTCTGGTTGCAGCAGCAGAAATAGACTCCGGCTAATTTTAGCAAAAAAAAAAAAAAAAGTTTTGGGAAGTGTGGGGGTGGCTCACAAAATCAAAAGAAGAGCTGGGTGATGCAGCCTGAGAGTGACCACAGAGTGTCCTTACTACTGGATGACAGGATAGCCTCTTCAGAGGCCACCAGCAAAAGTATTTTTTTCCCAATTGTTTTCTGTCATTGGGTCACTCAGGTGATTCGCATATGACTTTCTAATTGGTTAATTTTGATCATCCCTTGGAGGCAATGGGAGGATAGGAAGTTCTCTTGACTGACAATCCACAAAGACTGCAGTGGGGGAGAGGCAGTTTGCAAAAGGAAAATCAGAGACTCTTGCCCAAAGAATGGAAAAGGATTGATGCTATTCAACATACCTAGATGCTGACCAGGCTCTCTAGTCAATTATATAAAAAAACCCCACTTTGATCAGTTTGCCAGGGTTCTACAGATTTAGCATGTTTCTTGGTATTTAGAGAAGTCAATTTTTCACCCCCAACATGTCTAGCTAGTTCTTATGAATCTATCCCTGAATTATATTTTATCTATTGCTTCTTTTTTAAAAAAAATTTCTTTAGCAGGGCTCGGTGGCTCAGCCTGTAATCCCAGTGCTTTGGGAGACTGAGGTGAGTAGATTGCCTGAGCCCGCAGGCTCGAGACCCACCTGGGCAACTTGGCGAGACCTCATCTCTACAATAAATCAAAAAAATTAGCCGGGCGTGGTAGCACGTGCCTGTAGTTCCAGCTACTTGGAAGGCTGACGCGGAAGGATCGCTGGAGCCCAGCAGGTCGAGGCTACAGTGGCTGGGGAGTGGCCATTGCATTCCAGTCTGGGTGACAGAGTGAGACTCCAACTCAGAAAATAAAAATAAAAAATTTCTGTTCACAATTATAATCTGCATCTTTAACCTTTACTGTGGCAGGGACTCCCCTCTATCCTTGTATTCTTGCCTTGAATCTCTTCTCTCTGACTTCCTACAGCATAATCCAGACTATATTTTTGAGTGAATGGACTGAAGAATGTCATTGTCCTTCTTTATGAAATTTTGTTAAGTGAAAAAAAAAAAAAAATTCCTAGGACTGTGGAAAATGCTGCATACTATAAATTTATCTTAGAAATTTATAATCCATATTTGAATTTAAGGCTCTAAGAAGTTCTGCAGTAAACAAAACTTGATAATTTGTATCTCTTGGATTGCTTTTGGTTATAATAACATGTCATAATTCAGAATGACCTAAACAGTAAGGAAACTTTATTTTAGATGACAGGACATCCAAAAGTAGGGAGAGCCCATGTGCCTTGTGATTAGGGTACCTGCTGTCTTTCTTTCCATTTTTCTTTGCTTTACTCTCATCTGTGTCTTGGTCTTTTCCTTAGGCTGACTTTTCATGGTCAAAATATGGGTGTTTGTAGCAACTAAGGTGATTTGCTTCCATGTTTGCAAACCAAAGAGGAGATGAGAGAGGAGAGGAGTTGGTAGAATGTATCATGGGGAATGTTAGGCAATGTAGTTCAAATTTTTTATTTTGGCATTCATCGTTTTCACCTTTGATCAAGCAGTTGGCTCTCCTTTCTATTTATCAGAACTATTCTTTTATATTTCAGAGTGTTGGTCCATACTGATGAATAAAACTTAGTGTGTTGTTTTCTACTTACAGTTCTGCATACATCTGTCTCTTGTGCTAGTTTATAAATCCCCAGCGTAGTGCCTGGAATATAAAAGTAGAAGGGACTTGAGAACTGTCAGGTTCGTTCTCAAAGTTCAATTTGGACATCACCCCTTGCAGCCTCTCCCCACGATTGCTCCTTCGTGTTTCCACTGCATTCTGCTTGTTCTCTTATAACACATTTCATCCTGCTTTGATTTCTAGTTGCTGTTGATTGGTTTTTCCTCAGTAGACTGGTAGCTGTGTGTGTTTGCAGGCACCGGGCCTTCGGTGTCTCTGTATCCTGTGTTGTTCAGAGAGCTTTGAAAATAGCAGGAGCAGGTCCTTATCAAGAGTATGGAGATGAGGCTGTGTGTGCTGCTCTAAAAGGCATCAAAGATAGCCAGGCACTGTGGCTCATGCCTGTAATCTCAGCACTTTGGGAGGTTGAAGTGGGAAGACACTTTGAGCTCAGGAGTTCGAGGCTGCAGTGATCTATGGTGGCACCACTGGTACTCCAAACTGGGTGGCAGAGCAAGACCCTGACTCTAAAATAAATAAATAAATAAAAGATGTCAAAGATGGAGTTTTTTAAAAATGGCCACTTGAAGCTGTTAAAACCATTAATTGAGGTTTTCCATGTTAAATATATTTGTTGGCTTACAATCACGCCTTCATGATCTCCAAGATTTTTCTATACTAGCAAAATTTTGACATGGCTTTAGAATGAGTTCCTAATATATTATCTTTAACTGCAAAATATGAGTCTCCATTCTTGAGCAGTGCCTATGCCATTGTATAGTCATGTATGCCAAGAGGAATGTGTAAGATGTGGCAGCCTACTGAATGCAGACATCATTCATTAAACAGATATTTGTTGACCACCTACTGTCACAGATTGAGTCCTCAGAAAGCAGATACTGAGAGTAACATGCAGAATGCCTACTAGGGAGTGATCTTAGCATCAGTACTTTGGAAGGAAGGAAAGGAAGCAGGACTAGGTAGAGATGTGATGCAGTCTCCATGAAGGCCTGTGTTGGTTCCCTGTCAGAGGTGAGTTCAGAGTTGTACTGAGTTGGGGAGAAGGGGCTGAGCCTTTATACGTCTGCGTCCATAGTTATTGCATGTGGGCTTCCCTTGGAAGATGGTATGCCCTTCAGCAAAGGCAATGTCAAAGGTCAGGTAGCCAAGGGTGGTCATCTGGCAGCATTCTTAGCAAGTGGGGAATAAATCCTTCATTTCTGAAGGGGAATCTGGTGTCCACTATACCTACTATGTGCCAGATTCTCTGCTAGAAATATGAGAGTGGTTAGGAAAGCAACTAAGTAAGCCATTACAATAGAGGTGGTATCTTTGGTGGTAGATGAGTTGTTTGTGGTATGATGAGAACATAATTGAGCTTGGTTGAAGTGGGGTTGAAAGTCTCGAGAACTGAGACCTGAAGGATGAAGTGTTGTTAGCAGGCAGAGGAAAGTGGGAACGGTATGTCTATTTTCCAAGGGATGTAGAGTGCGGCACTTTCAAGGAAGTACAACGCTATATGTTTGGAATATCACTGGGAGTTGGGTAGGGCTTATAAATAGAATGATCATCTTATTTATTGTCCAAACCATGACATTGCTGAGAGTGCTCACATAATTAATAATGCCAGTATTAACAGGTAAAAACCTGGTTAAATTGTAAGATCACCCTACTTATACCATTAGACAGACTTGGATTCTGTCTGAGAACCTATGGTAAATTACTGAGTGGCCATTTGATCTTGTCCTGCAGTTTTTGGGTTATGAACATGGATTCTGATGTAAGATTCCTATAGGTGCATATTTTGGGTCCATCACTTATTAAATGTAAAACCTTAGATAAGTCACTTGGGTTTGTAAGCCTCAATTTTCTTTTCAGCATACTGGGGATAACAGTAATTCCTATTTTATATTAAAGGCTAAACTTAGGCACATTTAATTTTTCATGAGTTTATTTGAGCATTCAACAATTTAATTAATCGAGCAACACCAGACCACCAGTGGGTTAGGGGTCCACTGAAGAGATGTGAGGGGAAAACTTTTATATGGTGTTTATGGAAGCAAAACAAAAAATATTTGATGTTTGAAATGGAAAGATGCCCCTAGTTAGAGGTTAGTTGATTGTTTCTTGCTTAGTAAAGTCTCTAATTAGTTGGCGGGTTCAGATTGGTTAAGCTTAAGTTTCATTTACTAGTTTATATTGGGCTGAGCTTCAATTTGCTTACATAGAAACCTAAGGTGCGAAAGCCATCTCAGCCTAATAGCCTCCCAAGTTATTTATTGACACTTATTGTACTTGTATTGATACTAAATGTACTTAAAATAGTGTCTGGGACAGAATAAATCCTCAGTGAATGTGAGCTGCTGCTGTTATTATTTTAAATGGGAAAAGCAAGATTAGTCTTGGATTTTAGAGGGATCACCCAGGATGCAGAGGGGAGAACCGAATGGAAGGGAGAAGACTGGTGCCAGAGAGACTAATCAGATTGTGATACTGTTAACTAGGAGACTAGTTAGGTAATCCAAGTGAGATAATAGTCATGGATCAGATTTGTGGCCATGAGGAAAGGAGCTATGGAAAGATTCCATAGATAAAGATGTTGAATCAGGGGGCCTTGAGGGAGCATCAGGAGATAAAAATTGCTGTTGAGGTTTGGACCTTAGAAAAGGGTGGATAGTCGTGCAGGTCACTGAGAAAGAATCTAAGCAGAGTGCAAAAGGAGAATATTAGGCAGCTTGGATGAGGGTCTGGAGTTTGGGAGGGAAGTCTAGAGATGATGGTGTTAGGAATCATCAACAGGTGGGTGGAATTGAAGTATTGGAGGCAGGGAGAGTGCTGAGAAGAGAGAAGGACTGAGGGGGATGTGAAAATGGTGGTGTGGAAGCAGAGGGAATATACTGTACCTCCCATTTTGACTTAGCATGTTACCCATAAGGGAAGTCCTTGCTCCACACACTGTAGTTTCCTAGCTTAAGGAACCATAACTGAATGGCTTAAAACAACAAAAATGTGTTCTCTCACAGTTCTAGAAGCTAGAAGTTCCAAATCAAGGTGTTAGCAAAGCAAAAGCTCTGGGGGAGAATCTGTTCCATGACATATTGTAATAAAGAATATCTTGTGTTAGTCTCCAGCTCCTGACACAAAACCTCAAACGTCTTCGGAATTTCTTAAGAGTATCTTTATTATGCTAATAAGGTGATTCATGGTGGGATACTAGATAACTTCAGGAGGGTGTTAGTCACCAGAAAGATCAACCATGTGATTAATGGGTTGAAACTTTGAGCCACCCCAATCTCTGGGGAAGGGAGAGGAGGGGAGGTAGAGATTGAGTTCACTTCTCTGACCAATGGCTTAATCAATCATGTATATGTAATGAACACCCATATGCAAACTTTGAACACTGAAGCTCAGTAGAGCTTTCTAGTTGATGAACATTGTGATGTGCTGGGAGAGTGATGTACCCGGCTTCTGTGAGGGGAGGTCATAGAAGCTCTGTGTTTTCACCTCACCCTAGACCTTGCCCTATTCGTACATCTCTGTCATTTGTTTTTTCTTGAGTTGTATCGTATACAGTTGATCCTTGAACAACATGGGAGTTAGGGGTGCTGACCCCCTATGCAGCTACAAATCCATGTGTGACTTTTGACCCCCGAAACCCTAACTACGAATAGCCTACTGTTGACTTTACTGATAACATGGCCTTACTGTTAACATAAACAGTCAATTGACACATACTTTGTATGTTATATGTATGATATACTGTATTTTTATAATAAAGTAAGCTAGAGAAAATTAAATGTTATTAAGAAAATCACAAGGAAGAGGAAATATTTACTATTCACTAAGTGAATCATCCTAAAGGTCTTCGTCCTCATTGTCTTCATGTTGAGTAGGCTGCGGAGAAGAAGGGGTGGGTCTTGCTGACTCAGGGTGGCAGAGGCAGAAGAGGCAGAGGAGGTGGAAGGGGAGGCAGTCACATTCAATGTACCTTTTATTGAAAACAGTTTGCATATAAGTGGACCTGCACAGTTCAAGCCCATGTTGTTCAAGGGTCAACTATATACACATCTGAAGTGGGGGCAGTCTTGTGAAATTCTTTGTCCTTGTTTGGTCTGTGTTAACTCTGGGTAGTTAGTGTCAAAATTTAATTGAATTGTAGGGCACCCAGTTTGGTATGGGAGAATATTATCAGAGCACACCTTTCTCTTAGCTTCTGGCATAGAAAGCAGTTCTTCGTGTTCCTCGGCTTATAGGCACATCCCTCCAATCCTTGCTTTTGTCTTCATGTGGTGTTCCCCCGTACACCTCTGTCTTTGAGTCTCTTCTCCTCTTCTTACAAGGACACGGGTCATATTGGATTAAGGGACCACCCTATTCTGGTACAACCTCCTCTTAACTAATTTTATCCCTGTTTCCAACTACAATCACATTCTGATGTTCCTGTAGATAGGACTTCATATCTTCTGGAGGACAGAATTTAACCCATAACACACACAAAGCACACATTAAGCACACAAATAGTGGGGTTTTTTTTTCTGCCTGCTTTGTGCCAAGCTCCGTGGTGAGTGCCATGAGGCAAACAAAGATGGGTAAGTCTGATAATCTTGCCCTCATGGGGCTTATATTACAGTAGAGAAAATAAGATCTAAGCACTGCAGATATTTGAGGCTGGGTTTACCTATACCCTAAGATAGTAAGAGATGCTAGAATAACTGGGAAGACTGAAAAATAGTTTATGGCTTTAGTAACCAGCCAAGATTCAAGGAGCAAAAGGTGTTTTCAATTGGACTGTGGAAGGATGCATGAGCTTTTGACAGGACACATGAGCTTTTGACAGGGATGGGGGAAAAAATGTAAATGAAGATTTAAGATAACAAAGTGTACTACCGCAAAGGGGATGGGCAAATTTAAGACATAGATCTGGATGTGTGTAGAATTTATTCCTCAAAAAAATTACTAACTCACTAAATAGATAATGAGACATCTAGAGATGAAATGTTACCTGAATCAGATCCAAATGCTCCAACATGCAGCCATCTCCAAGATACGCTGACAGGGGAAAAGAGCAAGCTGCAGAACATTGTGTAGGGTCTTTGACCTACTTTCTGTAAAGAGCATATGGGGGATAAATAGGCTCCCAAGCACACATAGTTAACTTGCTTGGAAACACATAGAAGATTCTGGAAGAATATAAAAATTGCCAACTGTGCCTCTGGAGGCCTAGAACAGGGACTAGAAGGAGACTGCACTTCTCACTGCGTGCAGCAGCTACTTTCAACTCTTTTTAAAAAACAAGTTACTCTTCTAACTGACCTTACTTTGACATTTTGAAGTACTTTGTTTCTCTTAGCAACTTGAAAAAATCACAGTCATTCTGTGTTCTATAAAAATCCCTACTTATCTGGAATATTGCTTTTATTGATCCACTCACTCGGCAATGGCAGGTCCCACACAGACACACCTGGGCCCTGGGGTAATTGGGCCCTAGTTTATGCAGCTGCCTTTACCTCTCCCTGTTGGCCAAGGCTGTAATCAGGCCAGTCTCCTTAGAGCTGCTTTGCACCATCCTGCCCACACTATGTCTTATGCTATGAATTTGCTTTGTGTGCTATAAGGAGCTGCTGAAATAATCATTTCTGGTTCCGCTTACAGAAATGCCTGGTCAAAGGAGGGCAGGCCACCCACCACCAAGACCCATTCATGGGCAAGTTATTTCCAGACTGCCACAGGCTGGCATTTCTCCTGGCCTGTGGTGACTACCAATGTGGATCCGGGACACACTTACTCCTACTGACTCCCATTGTGGCTGCTAGCCTTTTTGACCTCACCCCCTTGTGGCAGATTTTAGAATTTTTTCTCAGTATTTGGAAGAGCAGTTGCTTTCTTTTCTGCCAGGTTTATTGGTTATGTTTTGTCTTTTTATTGCTGGTAAAAGCGTAATTGTCTATAGCAGTGTTTTTCAGATTTTTAAAATCAGTGCCCCTTTTTGGTAAGCCTGAAATGTGTCTGCTTCTTGCATTGGGGTCTTTCAGATTCTGATATGCTCTCACTTGGGTTGTGGGGTATGTGGCAAATCACACACCCATTCCTGTTATTGTGCATAATCAACCAAGCCTGTTTTTGTAATTCTGTACCTTGTGCTGATACAGATTAATTCCTTACTTGAACTGAGGTCAGAATGAAAGACAAGGATCCAGGCGTGGTGACTCATGCCTGTAATCTCAGCACTTTGGGAGACCGATATGGGAAGATTGCATGAGGCCAGGAGTTTAAGACCAGTCTGGGCAACATAGTGAGACCCTGTTTCGAAGAAAAAAAAAATTAGCCAGATGTGGTCATGTACACCTGTAGTCCTAGCTACTCAGGAGACTGAGGTGGGAGGATTGCTTGAGCCCAGGAGTTCTAAGGTGCAGTGAGTTATGATTGCACCACTGCCCCCTCGCCTAGGTGACAGAAAGAGACTCTCTCTCTCTCAAAAAGAAAGAAAGAAAGAAAGAAAGAAAGACAAGGAAGCTTATATATATATATAAATGTAAACATAAATGTATGTGTATATGTGTCCATATTTATATAAGTACACATATATAAGCATACATATATTATAGCTCCCATATACATATAACAGATATTTTCAGTGGTTTTAATTCTTCACTTCTACTTGACATACTCCTCTGAGGTATTCTTGTTTTTCTCTGTTTCTTCTTTCTCTTTATTTTTACTTTTGTTTTGTTTCCTTTCTCCTTAGTTTTGCTTTTGATTTTTTCTTTCTCCTTACCTTTTAAAGATTACCTCCTTTGCTTTCTATATATCTTCAAGTGGTAGATATTCTGATCAATTGTTAGGGTCAGATTGTCACCCCCACACAATGCATTAGAAACCCTATTTCTAGCCGGGCTTGGTGGCTCAGCCTGTAATCCCGTGCCTTGGGAGGCTGAGGTGAGTGGATTGCCTAAGCCTGCGGGTTTGAGACCCGCCTGGGCAACTTGGCAAGACCTCATCTCTATAATAAATCAAAAATTAGCCGGGCGTGGTAGCGTGCGCCTGTTTAGTTCCAGCTACTTGGAAGGCTGAGGCGGAAGGATCGCCGGAGCCCAGCAGGTCGAGGCTGTGGTGGCCAGGAGCGGCCACTGCACTCCAGTCTGGGC
>CAUYQG010130519.1:0-12192 GCA_963574415.1 Tarsius wallacei
ACCCTACCAGCCAAAGAATACAACTGAGGAGTCTACACACATGTGTATGAGATCTAATCACAGGTGACAAAGTAAGAAATGAGGGCTGCTTACATGTGACACAGTATAGCATGAGATCTTCTCCCACATGACAAAGCATGCATGAGGTCCGCTCATATGTGAACAAGGCATGGCATGAGCTCTTCTCGTGAGTGGCAAAGGAGGGCCCAAGATCTGCTCACATGTGACAAAGAAAGGCAGGAGACATGAGAATGAACAGTGCCTTCCACTCAGGTGAGTCTGGGACACACATCTTCTGACAATTAAGTTCGCGAGATCATCCTTGGAAAAGTGCCGCTCCCTCACTGCCGAATAGCACCATGGTCACTTTCAAAGTATGCCCCTTGGGGAGCTATGCACTGACACCAGCACCCAGTCCACCCGTAAAAGCAATTTTGGAAATCCCTTTTTCTGCAATGGCCATCAGAGCTGTCATCGTATTACCCTTGATGTCCTGAGTATCATCAAAATGTCTTCCTTTCAATATTTTCTTTATCTTCAGGTAAAGAAAAAACCCATCGGGGGGCAGATCAGGTGAATAAGGAGGTTGTCCAATACACTTATTTGTTTACTGGCTAAAAACTCCCTCACAGACAGTGTTGTGTGAGCTGGTACCTCATTGTGAAGCAAAAGCTCCTTCTGGACCATTTTTGCAAGCATCTTCTCATGCCAAGATTTTCAGTTACAATTTTCCCGTTTCTTTATTGATGTGTATTTGGTCTGCTATGCTTTTCACAGCCCACAATTTTGACGCCCACTTTGATGAATTTTTTGCAATGTTTTCGTCAGTTCGGTTCATTACTGGCCATCCTGAATTCTATTTATTACTTTCTCTCCCCTCAGAAAAATATTTAATTCATTTTTACACTGCCATTTCCTTCATGGCATTTTCCCCATAAACTTGGACTAACATGTCTGGTTTTCCCTCCATTCTTGACAAGTTTAACAAGAAACTTAATGTTTGTTCATTGTTCTAATTCAAACTCTGACATTCTTGCGACAAAAGCTCTGATGGCCATTCCAGAAAAAGAGCTCCAAAATTGCTTTGATGGACGGAGTAGGTGCTGGTATTGGTGCATAGCTTCTAGAGGAGAGAACGTCAAAGGGGGACCATAGTGATATTCAGCAATGGGATAGTAGTACTTTTTCTAGGCTGAGTTCACGACCTTACTTGTCAGACCACGTATACACATATAAATTAACTTTTTTTCTCTCTCTTTTCCAGAGTGTCTAATTTATCTTGTGACTTTTTCTTTCATCCACTGATTACAAACATGTTACTTAATTTCTAATTGTTAGAACCTTAGGTCGTTTTTAGATTTTTTTGTTATTAAATCCTAATTCATTTCTGTCACAATCAGATAACTTACTTTGCATGATTTTACTATTTTTTTATGTGTGAGAATTGTTCTCGATGTAGAATACATTCTATGTTGCGAGTGGCCCATGTGTACATAAAGAGAACATGTGTGTTATGGTCGTTGTTTAAAGGGTTCAGTAAATGTCAACTTGTTTGAATCAGCGTTTTTCAAGTCTTCTGTATTAGGCAGGTATTTTTGTCTTTTATTGTATCTATTCTTTGTCCATTACTGTAAGAAATTAGAAGTAATTGCTAACTATGATTGCAACTTGTCTATTCCTCATTTCAGACCTTGTCATTTTTACTTACTGTATTTTGAAACTGCTACTACATGTGCATGTAGCCACAAAATTGTGACTTTTTAAATGTATTACTCCCCTTTTGCCATTATAAAATGTCTCTCTTTTTTTCTCTGGCAGCACCCCTTGTTCTAAAATCTACATTGTTTAATATTAACATAGCTCGTCTAGCCTTCTAATAAATAAAGTTTGTGTAATATATTTTTCCAATCTTTCCACCTGTATTCGGGACTTTTTAATGATTATATGTCTCATAAACAGCATTCAGTTGGACCTTGCTTTCATTATCTAGTCTGACACTTTCTGTCTTTGATTGGGCAATTTAGTCTAGTTACTTTTAATGTAAATATCAATATTGTTGGCCTTTGACTACCAACTTGATGTTTGTTTTCTATTTCTTATGTTGTTTGTTCTTTATGCATCATTTTATGACTTCTTTTAATCATTTTATATCTATTTTTTCTCTCCTATCAGCTAATTCTCTCAACAAATTTTTTTACTGGTTGCTATGGTTAACAATAAGCATTCTAACTTAGCATAGTCTGCTGTATCATACCATGTAAATGATCTGAAAGAAAATTACAACATTATATTGTCACACATTTTACTTCTATATGAATTAAGATTCCACAATGCACGGTCAGGGTTTTTCCTTTGCTTTAAAGAGTCAACTGTGGCCGGGCTCGGTGGCTCAGCCTGTAATCCCGCACCTTTGGGAGGCTGAGGTGAGTGGATTGCCTGAGCCCGCGGTTTCGAGACCCGCCTGGGCAAGTGAGACCTCATCTCTACAATAAATCAAAAAGTCAGCCGGGCATGGTAGCGCGCGCCTGTAGTTCCAGCTACTTGGAAGGCTGAGCCGGAAGGATCGCTGGAGCCCAGCAGGTCGAGGCTGCGGTGGCCGGGAGCGGCCACTGCACTCCAGTCTGGGCGACAGAGTGAGACTCCAACTCAAAAAAAAAAAACAAAAAAAAAGAGTCAACTGTGTTTCATGTCAACTATAACCAGAAAAAAATTACTTTATATTTTCATACTTATCATATCCTACACTGTTCGTTTCTTCATGGAGATCTGGCATGTTCTTTTCCATAAAGAACTTCCTTTAACATCTTTTACTTGAAGGTTTTCTGGTAATAAATGTCCTCATCTTTTATTTGCATAAAATGTTTTCGTTTCACCATAATTTTAAAAGATATTTTCTCTGGATATAGAATTATAGGTTAACTGGGTTGGGGTTTTTTTGTTTGTTTGTTTGTTTTTGCATTTTAAAGATAATGTCCTGTGGCACGATTTTACAGAGAGAAATGGGACACCGAGGCTACTTTTCCAGGAAGCATTGTTTATTTGTGCTGGCACTGGCTCAGTGGATTCACATCCAAAGGCAGAGCCCTGAGCGCAGCAGGGCATTACCTTTTATACTTTTTTAGCTTCTTTGTTTCTCCTATTAGGTTTACAGATTAGTAACATTATGACTGAGTTTTTCACAGCTCAAGGTTGCAGCAGAGCTATACATGAGGACTACAGATTGAGGGCCGCATTCCTTTCTAACATAATTTCTTTCTGTTCTGGGAAACGGAAGGCCCTTCTCTCTTTGTGCTAGGAGGGCCCTTTCTCTATTCTGGGAAGGTCCTTGTTTTGTTAGGTTAGAGGGGGTCTCTCTGCTTCATTCCTCCTTTTGATGCTCAAACCCCTTTTTAGGGTTATAGAACATCACTTTGGTTTAGGGGCTTGTACTTCCAGAACAGCATTAAATGTGCTACTGTTTTTCTTTCAACCATGGCCTCAGTGAGGCTGGAGGCAGATCTTATAACCAAGGGAGTTAGACAGGGCAGGATTAGACGAATTCCCAAAATCATAAGTACAATGTCTGTGAGGGTTTTTAATCCCCCAAAAGTTGAGATCAACCTCCATACAGTTCTCCAGGGTCCCAGCCTTTCCAGGTTTGGACTGGGACATGTGCAATCTTCCTTATCTGGTCAGTGATTTCCTCTATGATTTTTTGTTCCCTCATCATCTATTTGTAAGCAGCAGTTGTTTAAGTTACGCATTTTGCCTCCTTCAGAAGCAAGCAAGTAATCTAAAGCTAGGGGGTTTTGATAAATGGCATTGCACATTTTAGTCTGCTTATGCTGTGAATAATTAGAGTTTCATTCTGCCAGCGAACTTGGGAACAATGTGGCAGCCAAAGTTACCGGCTTTATTATTTCCTGGGAGGCCACAAGCTTTGCCTCCTGGTCTGCTTTCCAGTTTCCTTGAGCAACCATGGTGTCTTTTCTCTGATGTCCCCAGCAATGCATAACTACTACCCTCTTAGGGGCCCATACGGCATCAAAGAGTTTAAGACTTTCTTTACCATATTTTATGTCTTTGCCTCCTGAGTTGATTGGCCCTTCTCCTTATATAAAGCCCCATGGGCATGGAGGGTGGCGAAGGCATATTTATAGTCAGTGTATACACTGACATTTATTTCTGCCGCTAGCTGGAGGGCTCAGTTTAGCGCAATTAATTCTGCCTTTTGTGCTCAAGTCCCTTCTGGCAGAGGCTTTGCCTTGATGGTGGACTGCAGGGTTACGACAGAGTATTCTGCAAACCATTTTCTCTTCCTTAGGAAGCTGCTGCTGTCAGTGAAATATTCCACATTGAGGTCCCTGAGAGGTTGGTCTCTCAAATCAGGTTGGCTGGAAAATACGTCATCCAAATCCTCAATGCAATCATGACAGGGCTGAACTGGCTTGGTAGGCAGCAAGGTTGCAGGGTTGACAGTCTGCACCACCTCTGAGTGAATGTGTGGCTTTTCACATAACATTCCCTGGATTTTGACCATTCGAGCATTAGTCAACCAGTACTGCCCCTTATGTTCCATTAATGTCAGTTCCCAGTGTCGCACCCAGACCATTAATTAGTTCTTGTCCCATAGTTAATTTGTCAGCCTCTGCCACTAGTGAGTGCCCATAGGCAAGGCAGCCAGCCTTGGGTAACAGCCCAGCTGCTTGGAGAGGTATGCTACTGGGTGGTGCCAGGATCCTAGCATTTGGGCCAAGACCCCCACCACTATTCTAGTGCACTCGTGTACACACAGGAAAAAAGACAGATATGTCAGGGAGCCCTAGACTGGGTGCGCTGACAAGGGCTTGCTTTATTTTCTCAAAGGCCTTTTGTTAAGCTTGTTCCCACAAGATAGACTCTCGTTTTTCCCCTTTGTGGCCTCATAGAGAGGCTTGCCAGCAGTGAAAGTTAGGTATATCCAAAGAATGTTCTGCACCAGTATCTACCATAAAGTCAAGGGACAGTCATCTGGATCATAGGCTCCCAGGGGCCTAGAAAAATGGAACCCCGTCTGTTCTAGTCTTCCGCACCATTTTCCATGGCAGCTAGGCCGACAAAATGATTCTCTGGGGTTACGTATGGTTGGGGTACTGGTATTATCCCTGAACCACCTGGCTTTTTCCTCTTCCCTGGGGAACCAGACGAAAATCCTCTGGCTCTGGACATTTAATTTTTCAGTGCTCCTCTCAGAAACAGCGCACACATTGGTTCCATCCCAATCTCATCATCAGGTGGGGTGGTCCTTCTTGCTGGCCCCCCTGGTTGCCTTGGTCTTGGCCTTGGCCTGGCAGGGCAGCTCCCTGGGTGTGTCTCTCTGCCAAAACAGCGGCAAGCATATCTACTTTCTTTTTCATTTTCCAGTCTGCATCCCTTCCGGCCTCTCAGTCTCCGTTGACAAACACTTTGTTGCAACCTCTATCAGCTAGCTGGCATTCATCCCAGCAAAGCCCTCTAACTTTTGTAACTTGCGTGAGATGTCTCCCTGAGCCTGGCAGACAAAGGCTACATTAATCATTTGCTGATTTTCAGCTGCCTCTGGGTTGAAGGGAGGGTAGAGACGGAATGTCTCACATAGCCTCTCATAAAACTGGCTGGGGATCTCTTTGGGCACCTGAGACTTTTCAGTATATGAGGGGATGTGATATTTCCAGTTCAGGAGGACAGTGGTGGGAAAGGGCTGATATATAAAAATATGTTGTTCCTCTTGGATTTGACCACCCGGACTGTAGTAAAGGGGCCCTCTAGTCTCTTTTCATGGTAGTTATAAAGCCTCTTGACATCCATAGGGAGGGGGACTGTCAGCAAAGTTTCCCTGATGCCTCTCTCCTGGGGTATATGGAGTTAACGGTGGCGGCTCTGGAGTAGCTGCTACCTGGGGCATTTTGGGTGACCTTGGGGAAGGAATGGATTCTGGGCTGAGGCAAGCCTCTAGCAAGGCTTCAGCTATGGCGATCGCAGGGAGTGTGGGCAGCAAAGAGGGTACAGTGGCATGTAAGGCAGTGGGATCGCTTCAGGCTCCTCAGTCAGAATGGGCTTTCTCCATCCAAGCTGGCACCACGAGGGAGGTGTTGCTTGGCCAGCATGATTTTATAGCTGTTTTCTAGGCAGACTTTAATCCAAGGTGGGTGAGAGAGGACTCCATCTTGCCAACAGTCAATGTAGGGAAACTGGTCTGGAACCTCCGCAATGATGTCAAACATCTCACCAGGTCGTTTCTCATCGAATGACCCCTCAGAGGGCCACCCCAACCCAAATGAAGGCCAGTTTACCTCACAGAGGGTCCAGAGCTTTCTGGGAGTCAATACCGTAATTCCTTGAATATCCCTTTCTGAAATTCTTTACTATGCACTCTAGGGGGGTAAGCTTGCTCTGATTGCCACTCATTTCCACCCCCTAAAAGATGACAATTACACACAAGATGGGAAGGAATGGGAGGGTAAGAGGGTTGGACACCTGCTTCACCCGTCTCCAGCCATACCCCTCGTGGGGATATTTCAGGTGTCTTCTGGCAATAGGCAAGTTGGTATAACCCCCTGACCAGGTTTCGGTCCCACCACAGGACTTCCCGCCATTTTGCCATGTGAAGGTCACCACCAGCCTCCAAATCTATTCCCTCCATTTAGCCATGTGAAGGGCACCACTAGAACCAAATCAGGGTTACTGAACTTGCTTCGCCACTAGGTAGCATCTCCTTCACTCACATTCACACAGCATCTCCCACCCGCCACTCTACACCTTAGACTGGCGGTTTCATCCCCTTGTGGGACTACTCGGGCAACTCTGGGAGGTGATCAGCCTCCCTTTCTGCCTCTTAGGCACAGGTCTGCCAAATCAAAACCCGGGTTCTTACCAATCTGATGGACGGGGCTCCCTTGGCTGGTTCCTGGGCCTCCCTGGGTTCCTTTGTGCCTCTGGGTTCCTTGCCCCGGCATGCCAGGGGGCTAGTCCCCTACACATCAAGCAGTCCACTGGCGCCAGGAAAGGTCACCTCTTCCGGCATCCCAGGGGTTGCACCCCTGTGACAAGGGAGGTGATAACACTGTCCCCGCCTCCCAATTCCCAGTCAGCACACCAGAGATGTGGCAGGATTTTACAGAGAGAGATGGGACACCAAGGCTAATTTGCCAGGAAGCAGTGTTTATTTGTGCCAGCACTGGTTCCGCGGATTCACATCCAAAGGCTGAGCCCCCAGCACAGGGAGGCATTGCCTTTTATACTGTTTTTCAGCTCTTTGTTGCCACTATTAGTCTTACAGATTGGTAACATTATGATAGAGTTTTCCACGGCTCAAGGTTGCAATGGAGTTATACATGGACACTACAGATTGAGGGCCACATTCCTTTCTAACATAATTTCTTTCTGTTCTGGGAAGGCCCTTATCTCTTTGTGCTAGCAGGGTCGTTTCTCTATCCTGGGAAGGCCTTTATTTTATTAGACTGTGTGGCGGGGATCTCTGCCTCAGTTCCACTGTTTGCTGGCTTATCTTATCTCTAACAACAATGCCATTCATTCTTCTGTTGTATCTAATGTACTTCTCTCTCCTCTGACTTATAAGTTCTTTGTACCACTGTTCAACAATTTGATTATGTTGTGCCCTTGTTTGTTTAATCTATTTGTGATTCTTGAACTTCTTGGAACTGTGGGTCTGTCTTTTTGTTTGTTTGTTTTTGAGTTGGAGTCTCACTCTGTCACGCAGACTGGTTTTGCAGTGGCACACTCTCGGCCACCACAGCCTCGACCTGCTGGGCTCCAGCAAGCCTTCTGCCTCACCCTTCCAAGTAGCTGGAACTACAGGCGTGAGCTACCACGCCTGGCTAATTTCTAGGGTCTGTTTTTTTTAATCAAATTTGAAATTTTTCCATGATTCTTTCTTCAACAAATTGTATGTGCTTTGGTCTTTATTTCTTCTGGAACTCTATTTGCACATGTGTTAGATAGCTTAATATTGTCTCTCAAGTCCCTGAATCACTTTTATTTAGTTTTTCAGGGTCTAGTTTTTAAGCACAGTTTATTTAGAAAGTACATTAGAGAGAGAAGATTCACCTCCCCAAGGATGGTGCCAAAGCTAAGAAAACATGGCAGCCATAGCTCAAAGAGCCACGCAGAAACACCAGAGTTTGACAAAGCAATGGTGAATGCAAAGAGAGAGAGATTCACCTCCCCAAGGTAGGGGAGGGGGCCAAAGCCAAGAAACATGGTGGCCATAATTCAAAGAGCCACGTGGACACACCAGAGCTTGCCAAAGCAATAGCCAATTTTTCAGGGTTTTTGTTCCCTCTCTCTATGCTACAGCCTCTGGGTTTCTATTACCCTATATTTAATTCTACTGATTTTTTAAAATGTGGCTTAATCTGCCGTGAAGTCCATCCAGTAACTTTTTCATTGTAGATATTGTATTGTTTTTGTTATAAAAGTTTCATGTGCTTCTTTTTAGTTGCTCCATTTCTCTGTTTAGCTGCCTTATATGGTCACTCACTATGATAATATTGTCTTCAAATCTTTGAATATAGTCAAAATGGCTGTTTTAAAATTTGAATCTGCTAATTTCATCATCCTTTCACATCTGTGTCTCTATCTACTTGCTGATTTTTCTCTTGGTTGGGAGCTCGTATTTTCCTGATGTTTCGAATGTTTAGTGATCTGTAATTTTATGCTAGGCGTTTTGGATAATACGCTATCATGTGTTTGGATTTTGTTATTTTCGTTGAATTTTGAGCCTTATTCTAGTAAAAATCATTTTATTTTTGGGCCAATTTAATCCTTTGAAAACTTGTTACAAAGATTTTTTAGGGTCGGTCTAGAGTCGTTTTTACTCATGGTCCATTAACTCTACTCTTAAAGTATGACTCTTCCAGGGTCTCTTCCAAATACTCAGAGTTTCAATAATGTATCTCCACTCTGACTGATTAGAACTTGAATATATTCTATCTCTGGGAGAGCTTTGGGCTTTATTTTTAGCACAAAGTTTCCCTGTATTTGTTCTTTGTTTGATAGTAGCATTTTGCCCCAATAGGAGGGAGCCTTACTTGGTGCATGTACAGCTTAATATTGGCCCAAATTCCCCAAAGGACTCCTCTGCAGACTTATGGATCTCTTATCTAGTAACCTTTTCTCTAGTGTCTTTTCCCCAAATACAAGCAGCCACCATCATCTCAAACGCAGACTGCTGTCTTCTCAGCTAAGCATGTTTGTGCCCATTGCCCTGTACCTCAGTTCAGAAAGTGCCTCCAGGCAAAAAGATGGGGCAGTGTAGATATTATCTATTTTATTTCTTGCAAAACATACAGTGCCTGTTGTCCAAAGTCTGGAAGATTTTTTTGTTCTTTTTTGTTCCTGTGTGCTGTCAGCTATCCAGTTGTTTATGAGAGGCCTGGTCCAACACAAGTTACTCTATCCATTTTGGTGATGGAAGTCTCCTACCCAAAATGATTTAATAAATCACGATTGTTAACAGAACAAAATAAAAATTCCTTAACCTTAAAATTCAATCCAACCTACCTATCACGCACTTCTGTTCTTTTAAAATATTCTCTACCAAAAGCATCTAATGGTTTGGGCCCCATTATTAGAATAAGAGTTTGGGGGTTAAGTCCTCTGACTCACTTGCTAGCTATGTAATCTTTTTTTTTTTTTTTTGAGTTGGAGTCTCACTTCGTCGCCCAAACTGGAGTGCAGTGGCCGCTCCCGGCCACCACAGCCTCGACCTGCTGGGCTCCGGTGATCCTTCCGCCTCAGCCTTCCGAGTAGCCGGAATTACAGGTGCGCGCGACCACGCCCAGCTGATTTTTTGATTTATTGTAGAGATGAGGTCTCGCCAAGTTGCCCAGGCTGGTCCCGAACCTGCGGGCTCAGGCAATCCACTCACCTCAGCCTCCCAAGGTGCGGGAGCTATGTAATCTTGAACTAGTTATTTAATCTCTCTGAGCTTGGGTTTCCTAGTCTGTAAAATAAGAGTGCTTAACAATACCAACCTCATAGGAGGTTGTGAAAAATAAATACAATAGTTTATATAGCACAGTGTCTGTCATACAATGGAAGCTTAAGCAGCAGAGGTATTTATGCACCTATCCTATAGCCCAACTGGATGGCAGTTTCCTCAAGATCAGATAAATAACTGTTCCATTTTTCTACCTGTCTTACCACCTCAGCCTACTAAGTAGAGTTCAAAGGTTTAAAATGTTGGCCTTGTGAATAGACAGCAAAGGTTTGGTCTTTCATTCTACAAATATACACTGTGTATTATTTGTTATGCATTTAACTCCATGCAATGTAGCAAAGATATTACTGGGACCAAAACCAGACAGGGGCTCTTCCCTAGTACAGCTGACAGTTTAGTGTGAGCAAAAGACACTAATCAAATGTCTACAAAGCAAACAATTCAAGCAAAACGTATTCATGCTTCTCATTTCAATATATTTTACACCAGTTGCCAGATTAATCGTCCAATTACTCCACTAAAAATCCTTCAGTGGCTTCCTATTGCATTCAAACTGAAGGTCAAAATTTTTTAAATAGTGCTAAGTGCCGTACTTGAGAGGGACAGGGTTCTCTGGAATCATACAGTAGGAAAGTGACTTAGAGCGTGTGGTTAAGGGAGGGTTCCTTGAGGAAGCCAAATTGACTCATGACCTGAAGATGAATTTCTATTCATAGCATAAGAAGAGAGTAGCAAAGAGCATTGCAGACAAAGGAAATCGTGCACAGCACTGTGGTGGTTTAGAAAACTCAGAGAAGTCCAGTATGGCCGGAACAGAGAGCTGAAGGTGTGTGCTGCAAGCCAAGGGTAGAGAAGTCTGATAGTGTCCTCTAGGCCGTCTTAAGAATTTTGATCTTTAGCCTAGGAGCAGTGGGACATAACAAGAGTTTGAAGTGTGGAGGTTACTCTAGCAGATGAGAAATGTGTGGTGTTACGTGGGCTATGTCAGTGTTTCGGTTACTATTGCTACATAACAAGTACTCCTGAATGTATTAGCTTAGAGAAAACTTGCTAGCATGCTGACTGACTTTATGAATTTGAACGGGTCATGAGGATGAAAGGTGGAAGGAGAAAATGGATGGCTTGAGTTGACGTCTGGGGCTTTAGCTGGGAAGAATAAAAAACTGGGGTTACTTGAAGGCCATGTCATCTTCTTCTTGCTATCTCCCTGTATCTTGCACTCTCAGTCCTTGAACATCCAGGCCAGCTTCCTGCATTCTCCTGGGTCTCCAGTCATCCCCTTCTTCAGAGCAATACCCCATCCAATGCTAGACGCATGTCACTCTAAGACCCACATACCGAGTTTCCCGATAATAGTTTCTCAAAGTCGTCTTCTTATCATTCTCCTACACTATAATGTGGTTGCCCGATTAAAATAGAAAGGGGAAGACTAGACAAAATTTAGAATGACTAAGAGTTTCCAACTCGATGCTGACTGTGATCCTCTGGCAATGGTTACCTAGAACACTAGGTTGACTAAATGCTGAAAATCCATCTGGACTCCATGTTAGAGTTCCATGACAGATTGGTGCTAGTTACTGTAAGCTAAGGCATAGAACTGGCAGCCTTGAAGCAGGTCAAATGCAGGCCTTGGTAAGAGCATTGAACTTAATATCAACAAGCTTGTTTTTTAAATTAAAATTTTCAGTGGCTTTAAGAATTACAAACAAATTTGTGTTACCGAATGCATTGTATATCGTGGCAAAGAAGTCTAGGCTTTCGCAGCCATGAAGGACACAATTATGAACTTCAGAGCAAGTTGGATGGTCTTAGAGTCCATAATACTGGATGATCTATCACAGAAACAAAGAAGTGAGTACCACATATTCTCATTCATAAGTGGGCCCTGAGCAATTATCATAATACTATAAGAAAGGGGTTGACAGCAGTAGGATACTGCCAGGGGAGGGAAGAAGGGTACCCTTCATCAATAAGGGTACTGATCTCAAACCAGGCGAAGTGGGTACCAAAGTGAGGCCCAGACTTTACCTACACAATGACCCTTTGTATACCTAACCCCTAATTGTACCCCACAACTTTAAAATAAAAAAAATAGCCTACAGATTGGGAAAAAGTATTTGCCAACTCCAGGTCTGACAAAGGCTTAACATCGTGGATCTACAAGGAACTCAAACGTGAGGAAAAGAAAAAAACAAACAACCCCATTATAAAATGGGCAAAAGATATGAACAGAC
>CAUYQG010130522.1:0-14973 GCA_963574415.1 Tarsius wallacei
TATACACAATGGAATATTTGGCAGCCATAAAGAAGGACAAACATGGACTTTGCAGCAACTTGGGTGGATTAGAGTCGATCAGACTCAGTGATCTGTCACGGAAACAAAGAACAGAGTACAATATGTTCACACTCATAAGCAGACCTTGAAAAATTATAATAATAAATGATAGCAAGTGACAGCAGTGGGAAACTGCCAGGGGAGGGGGGCGGGATTGGCAGTTGAGGGAAACTGCTAGGGGAGGGAGGGGCATACCTCATCAACAAGGGTACCTGCATAATCAACATTTGTATACCTAACCCTGAATTGTACCCCACATCTTTATACTAAAACAACAACAAAAAAAGAAAACATTACAACTGATAACACAGAAGTATAAAGGTTTGTTAGAGATAATCATGACAACTATAAGCCAACAAATTTTAAAAGCTAAAAGAAATGAAAACATTTATATACAATCTACCAAGACTGAACCATGAAAAATAGAAAACCTGAGCAGACTAATAATGAGAAAAGAGATGGAAGATAGTAATAGAAAATGTCTAATCAAAGAAAAGTCCAGGACCTGATGGCTTCACTGCTGAATTCTACCAAACAGTTAAGAAGAACGAATTCAAATCTGCTGAAACAGTTTAAAAAAAATTGAAGAGGAAGAAATACTTCCAAACTCACTCTATGAGGCCACTATTACCTTGATACCAAAAGTAGACCAACACAAGCAAAAGAAAGAAGAAAGAAAGGAAGGATGGAAGGAAGGAAAGATGGAAGGAAGCAAAAGAAAGAGAAAGGAAGAAAAGAAAAGAAAGAAAAAGAAAAGTGAGAGAAAGAAAGAAAGAAAGAAAGAAAGAAAGAAAGAAAGAAAAGATTATCAGAGACTGGAATGATAGTGGAGAGGGGAAGATTAAGAGGAATTGATTAATGGTTACAAAAATAAAGTTAGAAGGAATAAGTTCTAGTGTTTGATAACACAGTAGGATGACTATAGTTAACACTAATTCATTGTGTATTTCAAAATAGCTTTTAAAAAGATTTAGAATTTCCCCAATGCAAATAAATGATAAATATTTGAGCTGATGAATATTCTAATTAACTTGATGATTATACATTATATACATGTATCAAAATATCACATGTACTCTACAAATATGCACAATTACTATGTATTTCAAGATTTCAAAATGAAGAGTACATTTTATCAATAATATATGAATAATCTTCCTCATGCTGTGAGCCTCATGAATAATAAGACATTGTCAACTATAGAATCACTTCAGGAATGCCTCTCAAGGGAATCACCACTCAATCATGATTTATTTAATGGTTACTTTGGGTAGTCCATGAATCTGATTTTGAAAGGTAATTGAGTGCATCCCATTAGAAAATGAAAGAAAACAAAACAGACAAATCAGCAGCAATAACAACAACAACAACAACAACATACAAAAAAAAAAAAAAGCCCAGCTAATTGAAACTATGTGTTTGATAGTCTAAGATGTCCAACTTGAAGCATTTGTAACACTACTGAACTTCAGTTTAAAAATGACTGTAGAATGGATAGATGTGCAAGGAATAATTTCCTGGCAACTAAAAGGCTCATATACTTTTTCAAAGACATGTTATAAATGTATATTTGATTGAACTGCCACAGATGATTGTAGGAGCATTTGTTCAGATACAAAGTGATGAATATGTTTATATATTTTCTGAATCACTTGGGATTTTTGGTCATTGCATTTAATATAAAATCCAAAAGTAATATTTGTCTAAGCAAGACAGAAGTTGATTTTTCTCTTGGGTAAAATTCTGGAGTACACAATGTGTATAGTAATTTTTTTTTTTTTTGGTTAGGCTTCATCTAGCTTTTTATACTACCATATCTAACATCCATTTCATAATCATTTCATCTCTAAGATGGCTACTGCAGCTCCAGCTATTTTATTTGTATTCCAGACAACAAGGAAGATAGAAGAAGAAAAGTATATTTCCCTTTAAAGATGCTTCCAAGAAACTGTAAATACCATCTCCTTTTACATTGCACTGACAAGAATTTAGTCACTTGACAAAAATCAAATAGCAATTTAGGTTGAAAAATGTCATTAAATTTAGGGTTGTCCTGTGCTCAGCTAAAAAGTAGGGGTCCTCATAGGAATATATAATGGCAGAATAGATATTAGAAATCGCTGTCTGTTAAATGAATAAAAAGAAACTGTAAATATGAAAAGTAAGTTTTTTTTCCTCTTAAGTTAGCTAGTGGTTTAAAAAAATTAACAGAGTGGATAAGGCACTAGCTTTCTTAAGAAAAAAAAAGTGAGAAAACACACATGCACAAAATAAGAAATGACCAAAAAATGTGAGAAAGCACAAATATACAAAATAAGAAATGGCAAGATGGAATAACTTTTATAAGAGTAAAAAATAGAATATGTAAGAAATTACTTTGCAGGAGTTCTTGTATAAAATATATTTGAAAACATAAGTTGAATGGCTAATTTTCTGTGAAAATAGTTTTACAAATCACATTCTCATTTAGATAAAGAACTTAAATAGATTATTTTTATAGAAGAATTGAAAAAATTTGCAGAGGAATTACCCCACAAGAAGACATTGGATGCAGATTTCACAGGAAAATTTTATCGAAACTTCATGATTTTGATAAAATTATGGCTATATTAATTATTTCTAAGGATAGAAATCAATGAGAAACTTCACATTTCTTTTTTAAGTAAAATATTAATATTTAACTCTGATAAAATAGTCCAAAGAAAAAAGTCACATACCAATTTCACTGTTATTGATGCAAAAATTCTAAGTAAATGACTAGTGAACTGAATTCAACAACACATTTCGAAGATAATGTGCCCAGGCCAAATGGAATTCATTCTGAGAATGCCAGGTAGATTTAAAATTAGGAGATCCATAAGATAATATGTCATATAAAATTCTAAAAAGAAAAATCTTGTGATTACATCAATAAATGTTGAAAAGCCTTTGACAAAACTAAACTCTTATTCTGGATAAAAGCATAAAGATTAGGAATTAAAGGATGCTTCCTTAACAAATTTATTTATAATTATGTATATTATTTTATGTGAAATATAAATTGTATACATACAGTATGCACATTTATAGCTATCAATTAATTGATCTATTATGTATATCTTAATCTTAAAGCTGGTATTTCACCTCATGGTGAAATTAAAGTCATTTCTACAAAAAAATATGAGGACAAAAATATGCTTTATGTCCATTATTATTTAACACTGTACTGAACTTATTAGCCAATGCATTTAGATAAGAGAAATCAATTAGCAGCATAAACATTAGAAAAAAAGAAGTTAAAGTATTTCTATTTGCACATAACATGGCAGTCTACCTGAAAAATACTAAAGAATCTATAATAAAACTCAACTTTCATGATGATGATCAATGATACCTCAAACTATAAAATTAATTTTCATATCTTGCTACAATTATACTGTAATTGTAGCAAGATATGAAGTTTGCACAGAAAGTAGTAGTTTTCACAAACTCAAATTATAACCAGTATAGAAATAATAGTTGAGAACTCTCATTCACAATGAAAATTTAAAAAGTTAAGAAAAAACCTTACATAGATATGTGAAATTTATCTGCAAAAAACTCTAAAACATTTTTGAAAGAAAGATTTATACTTGAGTGCATGAAAGAGTATTTTTTGGCTTTTGATAGAATTACTAGGTGTTATTTCTCTAAGTTAATTTGTTAATTTCATGCAATTCCAATAAAAAAGCTTTTTCCCCCCTGAAGCTAGACAAGTTAATACCAAAATTTATGTGGAAAAATAAACAAAAAGAATAGTAAAGAAAATAACTGAAATAGAAAAGTTATGAAAGATGTAGGTCTAAGCTTTCAGATATTAAAATATAAAATTGTAAAGCCTCTATATTTAAAACAGTTGATTTCTAGTACATAAATAGCTCAGCAGAATCAAATAGAAGGTTCAGATATAGTCCTAAATTCACATGTAAATGCTGAAGGTGATAATGATGGCATCTCAAGTCACTGAAGCAAAGATGGACTTTTAAATAAATGGTGCTGAGACAACTGAATAGTCATCTGGAAAAAGAAAAAGTTTGATTCGTGTCACACTAGAATAAACTCTAAACGAATGAAAGATCTAAGTAAGAAAAAATGATGTAAGCACTAGGAGAAAGCATGGGTGAATTCCTCTATAAATCTGTATATAGAGAAGGGCTTTCTAACTGTGGCGTAAAATTTAGATGTAATAAAAAAGATTGGGCCAGGCTCCGTGGCTCAGCCTGTAAACCCGCGCTTTGGGAAGCCGAGGTGAGTGAATTGCCTGACCCCGGGGGTTCGAGACCCGTCCAGGCAACATGGCGAGACCTCATCTCTACAATAAATCAAAAATTAGCCGAACGTGGTAGTGCGCGCCTGTAGTTCCAGCTACTTGGAAGGCTGAGGCGGAAGGATCGAGATTGATAAAGTTGATTAAATAAAGGTTAAAAAATTTTTTGCCTATAAAACATCATTAACAAAGTAAAAAAATTCAAGCAATAAATAAGGAGATAATATTGACATATACTTAGAAAAAGAATTAATATCTGTAATATACAGTACTTTTAAAACTTTTTAAAATTGAGAGAGACACCTCATATTCACTAGGATAGTTATTATAAAAAGACAGAAAAGAAAAAGTATTGGTGAGAGTTTGGAGAAACTGGAATTATCCTACACTGCTGGTATGAATATAAATGGTGCAACACTTTAGAAAATAGGTTAACTGTTGCTATGGTTTGAATGTCTTCTCCAAAACTTACATTGAAACTTAATCCCCAATGTGAGAGTATGAAAATGTGGCGTTTTTAAGAGGTATTAATAATTGGATCATGAGAACTCTACCTCAGGCATAGATTAGGCCACTCATGGATTAATGGGTTAACAAATCAATGTGGTCTTATGAGAATAGGTCTGATATAAAAACCAGTTTCATTGCCTCTCACGAGTTATGTTGCCCTGCGACGCCCTGTGTTGCCTTGGGTCTCCACAGAGTGTCTTCACCAGCAAGAAGTTCCCCACAAAATGCAGCTACTCAACCTTGGTCTTCCCAGCCTCTAGAACTGTAAGAACTACATTTTTTAATAAAGAAATAAATTACCCAGTCTCAGGTATCTTGTTATAGCAACTCTAAATAGACTAAGACAAAAGTTCTTCAAAAATTTCAACACAGAATTGTCATGTGACTCAGAAATTCCACTCCTAGTTATATGTTAGTTACATATTAAAGAAAATTGAAAAGACACACCCATCCAAAAACTTGCCCTTGAATATGTATAGCAGCATTATTCATAATAGCCAAAAAGTAGAATAGCTCATATATTCATCAGTCGATGAATGAATAAACGATATAGCCAACAGTGTAGTAATATTTGTCAATAAAAAATAATAAGCTTACAACACACACTACAAAATGGATTAGCCTTGAAAACATCATGTTATGTGAAAGAAGTCATACACAAGAGGCCATGTATTATATGATACCATTATGTAACATTTTCTGTGTTTGAGTGCATCCAGGTTGCTATAATAGGATACCATAGACCAGGTGACTTATAAGCAACAGAAATTTATTTCTCACAGTTCTGGAGACTAGAAAGCCCAAGACTGAGACACTGGTGGGTTCAGTGTCTGGTGAAGGCCCATTTCCTGATTCATCAACTATTGTCTTCTCACTATAACCTCTCATGTCAAAGGGCTAAGGGAACTCTCTCCAGCCTCTTTCATAAGGGCAAAATCATAGTTATGAACCTTCATGACAAACCACCTTCTAGCCACCCCTGCCGTCACCCTGGGGATTAAGATTTCAACGTACGAATTTTGGAGGAACATAAACATTCAGTCCACTGCATCCCAAATAGGCAAACCCATAAAGATAGAAAGTCAGTTAGTGGTTGCCAGGAGCTGGGAGGAGGTGGATACCCAGAGTGACTGCTAATGGACAGGATTTCTTTTCGGAGTAACAAAAAAATTGGAATTACATATCTATCTAAAATTAGATAGTGATGATGTTTGCGTGATTTTGTGAATATACTAAAAACCACTGAATTGGACACTTTACGAAAGATGAATTTTATGGCATATCAATTATAGGTCAACAACTAAAATTTTAATGAGGGAGAAAATCCCCCACACCAGATCATAGAATCTTCATGACATGAAGAGACAATTGATTTTAAAAGATACATTTTTAAAGGCCACGAACTATATTTTTCTTCATGCTAGTGATTTAGATCACTATTTAGATGTATGTCCTTTTAGAATCCATTTTGGTTCCTTATATGTTTTCTGGAAAAAGAGCTAATTCATCCAGGTTTTCAAATTTATTTGAATAGGGTTTAGCTCATAATTTCTTTGTGATATATTGTGAAATACTGGCTTTGTTTCTCTCCTTGACTCAAGGTTGTTTAAAACTGCCAACTCAAAATTGGTCCTTAAACTGGCAGCAGATGCAGAATTTGGTCAGCAATGCAGAATCTCAGACCCCACTAGCTATCTACCTAATCCAAGTCTTCAATTTAACATGTGACCTGTATTATGTTTTCTTTGTGGTTCAGTATATAGGCAGTTTTACAAATTTCCCTGGACATTTAAGAAGAAAGTTTTGGCTTCTCATATATTGTTGAATATTTATCTGTTAGAGCTACCTTATTTATTATTATTTAGAGTCTATATATCTTTATTTATTTATTTTTTCTCCTTGATCTCTCATAGGATGGGGAAGTTAACATCTTTTCATTTTGTTTATATTTTCTATTGTTTTGCTTTATTACTGTTGGTACTATATATATTTTTGATGCGCAAATTCATGACAGCTCGTTGTGTATTTTACCTTTTATCATTATAAACTGTCTACCATGACTTGTTTAATACGATGCTATTACACGAATTCAGTGTTCACACCCAGTCCTTTTTCATTGCCTCCTCCATCCATCACCAGTTTGGTTGGATTTTATTATCAAGTGGTGTGTTCAAGAATGGCTCATGGTGCTATAATTCTCAAATTCTATACTTTGGAAATTGCTTGACTTGATAACATTTTTGGTGTGATGTATTATTTCTCCATCAATGTTGTTGAATTCTTCCCTATATTCTGCTCTGAATGTTGCTACAAATAATTTTGAGAACAACCTCATCTCCCCAAAAAGTGAGTTGAGTCTTTTGCTTGTCTAGAAGTTTACTATAAACTGTCCAACCTGCTGCCTGGGATCCTGTCTGATTTTTGCATTTGCTCCAATTTTTAATTAAAAAAATAAAGTGTATAAATAGTTGCATCATAATAAACCTGGATGAATTTGACAGATCTTCACTCTGTACTTTCAGCTTCTGCCTTGAAACCGTCTAGTTATGCCTGTATAGAGAGCAGAGTTAACAAGCACTGAAAAGTTGACCACCAATAGCCCATTTCGCTTATCTTGACTCTTTTCATACACAACCTAATCTAACACCTCCCTTCCACGTTCAGTGTGCAGGGCAGGTGCTGTTAGAGTCCACACAAAGACAAACAGGAGGGATAGCTAACTTGGGTGGTCTCTGGTGGTGGAGGGATAAACTCTGCCGCTGCCTCTGCCAGGCTACTTAGGGTACAGATCAGTTGTACTGTGGCCTGGGCCATTTGCCTTTGAGCTACACAAAGCAGCTTTAAGAAGAGAAGTTCTCTGAGTTAGTAGCTCAGAGCAAGGGCAGTGGCTCTACCGATAAAGGGAGATGACTGGCTCTGCCAGGCAGTGATTCTTAGAACTCAAAGAGAAGCCTGAGACCCCAGGTCTTATGCATCTTGATTAGGCATTTGCTCTCTCTCCTTCAACATCTACGTTCCTGATTGCTATCTTCTTCCTCCCCTCCATCCTTCCACCTTTGCTTCTGGCAAAGATGGCAAAGGTGGCATATCTGTATGTCTCCATTCTGGGTGGTTGAATTGGGCTGAGGAATGTTCTAGTCTTCTCATCTTTCTAGCTCCAGGCAAAGGTCATTGTCTTAACTTCCTCATGGCTTGTAAGTGTACTTTTGGGGAGTCCCCTAGGGTGCCTTAAATTTGCATGGAAATATGTTTCCTCTCAAAATCTTTTCTTGATTTGGTCTTAAATTTGGTAGATATTTTAAAAATATTTTGGACTAGGCTGTGGTGTTTTCTAGTATCATCAAAACTGCTTATTTTGCTCTCTTTTTAAATTATTTGTTGTTTTCTGCAGGTTTCCGTGAGTGAAATGGAGAGAGAAACACCTTTGTGTCTCTGTTTGAACTCTGTTTTGACTTCTCAGTGAGCCTTTTGGTGGCTGACTGTCATTCTGGGGTAAAGGGCTAGTGTAATCTACTACCTTCTTTTCTTCTGGATTCATTTTCTCTGCCTTTCTCTCTCTATTTCTGTCTGTCTTTCCCTCTTTCTTCTTCTTTCTCTTTCTAATATATATATATACTCAGATATATGTACTCACTCCGGTCTAAGATCAGAGTAAAAAATATGTATTGCTTAGCATGAGGTAAGTAGTAAATACTTGTAGGCTAGCCGTGAAGAACTCTGTAATTTGTTGGTGAAACAGAATACAAGGAAATAAGTAGCACAAAAAATTGCTGAGATTGACTTAAGTAATGCTTTTTGGACTCTATCAGCTAAAGTAGGCTTTTTCCCCTCTCTCTAAATCTCTGTTCCAGCTGATTACCTTGCAACTCTGATGATGCCTAAATAAGGAAGAGATTCTGGGATCCTATAGAAATGAACTCACAATATCCTTCAAAAGACACTGAGCTACTATTTCTCAAGGAATTCTGAAATCGAATAGGTCCATTTCTAGCTAACTGTGCTGATACTGCCATTCAGAAGACAAAAATACAAAGAAGATATGCTGGATCTTTATTAAATAGTTCTAGGTTTGCTGGTTGTTTTTTTTTTTCAGGTGAGATAAATTTTAGAAAAGTACTTTAAATACTAAAATAATAGGATGCATTTTAAAAGAGATCGTATTTCATCCAGATCATATGGGGGGTTATGAACAATTGGAAGGACTTTGAAATCTAGTCTGAGTGAAATAGAGAGCAACTGTAAAGTTTTGAGGAATGACATGATGTGACTTAATGGGATCACTCTGGTTGTTTTGAGGAGAAAAGAGTGAAAACTGGGAGATCAGTAAAGAGTCTACCAAGATAACTCAGATAAGAAGTGATGCTGGTTTGGATCACAGTGGTGGCCATGGCAGTGGCAAGAAGTAGTAACGCTAGTATTCGAATAGACTTTGAAGACAGGATTTGCTGATGGACAAGCTGTAGGATATGAGAAAAAGAGGGTAGTTAAGACTAGGCTCTTTGTCTTCAGAAACTTCAAGAATGGAGTTACAAGTACATGAGGAAAACTATAGGGACTCGGTTTAGGACATGCTTTGTCTGAGATGCTTATTAAACAGCCAAATAGAGAAGTTGTGTAGGCAGTTGGGGCACATGGATCTAGAGCTCAATAAAGAGGTTTGGACTGGAAATATAATTTGGGGATCATTAAGATCTAGATGGAATTGAACGTCGTGAGTCTGGATGAGATTATAGCCAGGGAATGAATGCAGAAAAAAACCAAAAAATCTGGGCACACCCACCTTTAGAATTTGGTAGATAAGTAGGAACCATTTAAGGAGATGGAGAATGGCTGAAGGAAAATCAGGGGAGTGTGAAATCTTCCTTCAAGGAATAAAGAATGATCAATTGTGTCAAATGCTGTTAATAGTCCGAGTAAGACAAGGACAGAGAATTAAGGATTTGATTTAACAATGTGAAGACCTTTGGAGACCTTGAGAAGACCTATTTATATTTACTTATGTATGTTTTTAAATTAACTTCTCTTCTATGAGAGTCCAAGCACCACAAAAACAAAAACTGTATCTTCTTTGCTCACCAGAATATCCATCCCTTAGTGTAATAAGCACATGTAAATATTTGTTCAGTAAGTTGAATTCACTAAAGATGATCAAATTTTAATCTCAGACCTATTTCTGAACTTCTAAATTATGTATTAGACATTCATGGGAATTATCTCCCTGGATTTACCATACTCACTGCCAATTATTAACTATTTATACAGTTACCAAACTCTGAGCTTGATCTTGGGATTATAAAATACATTAGATAAAATCGTCTTCCTAGGGAAGTGTTTCATAAATGGGGAGACAGACCAATGGATGAAAAACGAAAATACCTTTGGCTAAGTGTAGTGTTGAAGGGAGGGAACTTTGTGAAGATGTGGAAGGATCCTACATGGGCCTGGGGGTGGGAGCAATGGGAGTGTGGGAGGGTGACGACTTCTCAGAGGCCATATCTTTGAGCCTAGTTAACAGGCATCAACCAGGTGAAGGCATATGGGAAAGACAAGCCACAGAGCAGCATGTGCCAGGGATGTGGGCGACAGCAGACATAATCCTACAAATAGACACGTATATTTCTTTCCTGCTTTTTTGGTCTGAACCCACCATTCTATCCCTATTCCTCCCATCTTCTCTAGCTCTATTCTAGGGTTGTTTTTTTTTTCTTTCTTTTCTTTTCTTTTCTTTTTTTTTTTTTTACTCCTGGCCTGTTTTACTTCTTTCCTTCTATTCCATGTGTTCTACCTACTTAATTGTGACTGACCCTTCTTTCCTGCCTAGTGCTTTTTTGATTTCCTAAACAGAAACTTGTTTGATCTAACCTTGAGTCCAATCTGATTACCTTCCTTGATGTGCAGTCCTGAGTAGCACTTCCCAGACTTCCATTTCTTCTCCATTTCTTCCCTTCATTCCAGAGGGACCTAAGGCTCATATCCTTTCTCTTTCCTCCTTCACAACTTCTTCAAAATATTATTCTCCAGTAAAGCCTGACTTCCTGAAGTTTCCTAAAGATACCACTCCATTGGATGGTTCTGAATGTTTCTTATGCCCATCTTGAGCTTCATTCTCAGCACACACCTCTGGTGACTTACTCATGCTTATTCTGCAAGACAACATGTCACCTCAACTGTAATACATGATGAATATAGGCCAAGTTTAGGCGACAGTAACAAACACCATCAAAATCTGGGACAAAACATGACAGAAGTTAATTTCTTGCATCTACAAGATCCTGCATGAGTTTGAGAGACATTCTGTCAATGCTGTCCTTTTCACAGAGGCTCAAAATTGCAAGATCTTTGATACTACAGCAACTCCACAACAACAAGGAGAGCAGGCTGCCATTGGAGCAGGTAAAGATTGTGGCCACTGGGACAGGTGAAGAGAGTATGGACAATTAATTGTGCCCTGGCCATTAAATGCTTCTGCCAGAAGTGACACATGTCACTTTTGATTACATTTCATAGGCATGTGACCATGCATACATTCAAAAAGGAATGCACCGTGAAGGGAAGGAGAATCAGAAATCTTACTGATAACCAGTGATATCTATGTGGGACATATTAATATATAGGATCAGTGAGGACAGCAGTTATTATCAGTAAATGATTTAATCTGTAAATTATGTAATTTCTTTCTGCCTTTGTTTCCTCGACTCTAAAATAAGGATTATAAGAGCACCTATCTTAAAAGGGTCATTGTGAGAGTTAAAGTGTTTAAAGCAGTACCTGATACAAGGTAAGTCATAAAAAAACTCTTTATCAATTTTTTTTTTTGAGTTGGCGTCTCACTCCGTCGACCAGACTGGAGTGCAGTGGCCGCTCCCGGCCACCGCAGCCTCGACCTGCTGGGCTCCGGCGATCCTTCCGCCTCAGCCTTCCAAGGAGCTGGAACTACAGGCGCGCGCTACCATGCCCGGCTAATTTTTTTTTTTTTTTTTTTTTTTTTTGCTTTATTGTAGAGATGAGGTTTCGCCAAGTTGTCCAGGCGGGTCTCGAACCGGCTGGGCTCTGGCAATCCACTCACCTCAGCCTCCCAAAGCACAGGATTACAGGCTGAGCCACCGAACCTGGCTTATTTTCTTATTTGCTTTTGCTGCTTTCAGGATCCTTTCTTTGCCTTTAACTGTTAAGCAGTTTAATTATAATGTGTCTTGGTGTAGACTTGTTCATATTGAATTTTATTAAAACTTTTGACTTTTTATATCTGGATATTTATATCTTTCTCCAAATTTGGAGAGTTTCTGATATTATTTTTAAAAATAAGTTTATATCCTTTTGTTTTTCTCTTCTTCTTTAATTCCTATAGCTCAAACATTTGCTCTTTGATCCTGTTCCATTAATTCCATGATATTTATTTATCCTTTGTCATTTTATTTCTCCTCTGTCTATATATTTTCAAATAAACTAAAAGTTCACAGATTATTTTGTCTGCTTGATCAATTCTGCTGTTGATGCCCTGTACTGCATTTTTCTTTCATTCATTGTATTTTTTCATTTCCAGAAATTCTGTTTTTTTAATATATAATTTAAATCTGTCTGTTAAATTTCTTGTTTTATTTTTCTGCATTTGATGAATTGTTTCTCAGTACATTTGCTGATCTTCCTTGAAACAATTATTTTGAATTATTTGTCACATAGTTTGCATATATCCATTTCTTTGTGGTCAGCTACTGGAAGGTATTTTTGTTTTGTTTTTAATGATGTTCCAGCTCCTTGCTTTTTCTTTTTTTCTATCTTTCTTTTTGCCTTACGTTGATGCCTGTACATTTGATAACAAAATCACCTCTTTTGTGTGTGTGTGTGTGTGTGTGTGTGTGTGTGTGATTAGATGGAGCTAACTTTGCTGTGGAAAGATCATTCCCTATAGAGGACTTGATAATGTTTGCTATGTGGTGTGCAGAGGTTCTGACTGGTGAGGATGCAGCTATGTAGTCTCTATGTAACTCTATTAGCTGAAGTCAGTGCTGATGAAGATTACATAATTCTCAGGAACCAATGCTGTGGGTATTCATCATAGCAACAAGGATTGGTGGGGTCTTCAGTGTCAATGGCTGCCAAAATCCTCCTGATTTTTTTTTTCCCTACTGGGGAAGCTGGGGCTGAGGATATCCCTATGGGCACTTAGTCTGGCTGGTGGGCTTGCTCATGATACTGGTGGCAACGATGTCTGATAATAACCACTCATGAACTGGTCACAGAGCTGAGGCCTAAAGATTGGGCATGCATGTAGGGACTATGGTTCTAGTGTGTGTGTGAGGCGGGGGCAGTAATGACATTGGTGCTTAGCGTGCAGGCACCCCAGCTGCTGTTGTCTTACTGACAATTTGTGAAGGGGGGCAAATGCTTGTAAAACAGCTGGGAAGCTGAGAACAGGAGCAAAGTCATGTAACTACAATCACTGTGGGATTGAAGTGGAGCCTATTTCTCTATGGTGACTGAGCTGGTGTCTAGAGTACAGGCATGAACATCAAAAGTTTGACTCTGGGGCCAGACAACTAACAAACTTTCTATAGCAACGACTCTGGTATCTGAGACACAGGCAGTCCAGTGCCACCACTGAGTCTGGGTCTGAAGTGTGGGTACTTGTAAGGCAGTGAGGCTCAAGGATGGATGTGTGTGAGGGGTTGGGAGAAGTGGCAGTTCCTTTCCTGAAGCAGCTCAACAGCGGTTGTTTTGGAGGGAGAGAGATGTACAAGCACATCTCCGTATCTGGTGTTCCCTGATGGAAATGTATGTTGATTGCCTCTGTAGGAGAAGGTATTGATGTACTCTTTGGAGCAGGCCACTGGAGACCACAGTGGCTTCCACTGTGTCTGATGCCGATATCTTCTGCCTTTCTTCTTTGCTCTTCATGGTATACTGGAGTTTCAGGGATGCTGATCTCACTGATGATCCTTTCTATTGGAATATTCTCTGTGTTTTTTTTCCTACTGTGTTGCTGAAGGTTCTTTAATTGTCCCTTGAGCCATTTCTCATTAATTTGGTTTGTGAGTAGCTTCTATTTTTGTTTATGTGTGAGAGAATAAAGGCTGAAATCTCATACTCCATCATCTTTGCTTTTACTAGTCTTCATTTAGTTTCTAGAGCTTACTTTTTTTCTGTTCTCTTTCCTCACCTATGCCTCCTTCAAAATTAGGGTGTAAGCCCAGAGTCCTCAGCTGTTTTTGACCCTTAGGGAAAGCTCCAGGTTTGAGGCAACTGACTTGTTCTAAGCAGTGTAATTAGAGTGCTGGATTTCTTTTTCATCTGGGTTTAGAAATATCAAAAAGACAGTCACCCTTTCTGATTGTATTCTGGTATTTCTGTCTGAATTGCAAAGGAAATATTGAGGTTTCAGAAGTAAAACTGTCAAATTATTAGCCAAACATATAAAATTTGACAGTCATCATAATTGTATTATACATATGTTGAAATAGGATGCCAGAAATGAGCTTGAGACTACTTGAAGTTGTATATCTTCATGTGAAAAATTCCCAATAATCAGGTCTAGAGAAGAACACTCTCTTTCTTAGGCAAATGTTGATACTTTTTCATTTTTTTTTTTTTTTTGAGTCGGAGTCTCACTCTGTCGCCCAGACTGGAGTGCAGTGGCCGCTCCCGGCCACCGCAGCCTCGACCTGCTGGGCTCTGGCGAGCCTTCCGCCTCAGCCTTCCAAGTAGCTGGAACTACAGGCGCGCGCTACCACGCCCGGCTAATTTTTTGATTTATTGTAGAGATGAGGTCTCACTTGCCCAGGTGGATCTCGAACCCGCGGGCTCAGGCAATCCACTCACCTCAGCCTCCCAAAGGCACGGGATTACAGACTGAGCCACCGAGCCCGGCTTACTTTTTCATTTTTATGCATACCTAATTCCAAAATCTTTTCCAAAGCTATAACATAATTGTTGCTATGCCTGTCTCCATCTGTGATGGACACAGCACACCTTTTTCTCTGCATTTATTCTGTCTTCATTCATTTTTTCATTCATCTATTTAATTGATATTGCAGTGGACTTGTAGGTCTCAAACAAATATATTATTCCCCTGCACATGATGGTATGACTCTACCAGTTGCAAAATAGCCCCTCTCCTGAGT
>CAUYQG010130524.1:0-22484 GCA_963574415.1 Tarsius wallacei
ATTTGCTGATAAATTTGTGTTAAGTTTGAGAGAAAGAGTCAAAAATGAGACCATGATTTTTTGGGGTGAGCAACTGAAAGAGTTGTACTTAAGTGAAGCATGAATGACTGAAGGAGAAGCTAGTTTAAAGATCAGGAGTGCTGATTAGAACATGCTAAGTTTTAAATGCAAATTAGAAATAAAGTCTTTGTTTATATTTTGTATTCCTCATTCTTTTCCCATGATCATATTTTTAAACATCACTGATATTAGTCATCACAAAGCTCCATATTGTCAAACAAATCAATCACTTTTCAGGCTTTTTCTGACTGGACCTCTTCACAATGTTCAATACTATTAGCAACTTGATCATTCTAAAAATCTCTTATTTATTAGTTATTATTGATGCCATTCCATTTTGGTTTTCCAGCCACATCTCTAATCTTGCCTTTTCAAGCTCTTTCATATCCTTCTCCTTTGCTTTTCTTTTAACTGTGGCTCCTTGGGAGTCTAACTTTTGCCCACTGTTCTTCAGCCCATATGATGATGATGATGTCATCAATTCATCAGATTTAATTACACCCATGTTTTTCATTACTAAATATATATGTGGTCTAGACATTTACTGAAACTTCAAAACTATATATATAACCTTTTGCTGAATATGTCACAGATGTCCTAAGCAATGCACGCTCAACAATTCAAAACTAAACTCATACTTTTTTTCCCACTCCACACATTCTTAAAGTTCTCCTATATTCTAGGTCTCAGTGCACCCAAACATAATACAAAAACTGAGGAGTTGGAACTTCCAGCAAGATGGTGATGGGACAGGTTACATTGTGAGAGTCTCTGCAAAAGAAAGTGTCCATAAAAACATTCCATGTGAGTAGACATGAGCCAGTGGGTGAGTGAAAGTCCGTCTGAGGGGAGACTCGGGTTCATGTCCCCTGGGCTTTCCTCCAGAGGTGACTACAACCCCTTACTGCCCTGAGATTGGAGCCAACGGTGAGCAGGATCCTCTGCTGTTCTCAGGACTCTCCTGAGAAAAGTCTGCTGAATACAGCTGATTCTCACCACCTGGTGCCTGGCCCACACCATCACCTGTGACAGCAAAGCAGCTGGAACCCCTGGATCTGATCAGCAGAGAGAAAAGATCAAGGACAGCTGGAAAGAGGAGGTCTACCACCATTGAGGAAATGTCAACTGGAGTCATTTTCTCTGTCCCATGACCAGGCAGAGACCTGCATTGCCTTGCCCAGCTCCACCCAGCCTCCACCTTGGGACCTTGAGGTAATCTTATCAAATTCAGGGAGACAGATGTCCCTTCCCCATGCTGGATCCAACATAGACATGACATATCTGATGGGCAGATTTTACAGGCAGCAAGTTTGGTGAGTCCAAATCTGATCCACCCTCCTCTAGCAGTAGACCTGGGGCATCTGACTCATGCTAAGAACAATCCTATTAGCCTGTGCTGAGAGCAGAGGGGAGGGGCTGGAGATCAGAGCTGAAAGGAAGTTGGACTTAAAAGAATGACTTCAGAGTGGGTTTTATTTTTTGTCTGTCTGTTTTACTCATTTTGGGGTTTTTGTTTTGTTTTGTTTTGTTTCTCTCTCTTTCTTTCTGTTTTCGACTACTTTTTCAGACTTGCTTTGTTTCTGTTATTCTATCGCTGTTTTTTTAGACTTCCTGTTTGTGTATGGATATTTTTGAAGGAGAGTACATCAACAGGGGTGTTTTAGTTGGTTTGTGTGTTTGTGTGATTGTCTGTATGTTTTAGTTTTTTAAAAATGTTTCCTGTCTTTGTTTGTGTCTATTTTCATTTGTTAGTTGGTATGTTTGTCTGTTTTCCTTCTTACTCATCTCTCTCTCTACCTTCCTCTTGCCCCCCCCCTTCCTTTTTCCAGTCTTTTCCTTTTCCTTACCTCATTTTGCTTTCAAGAAGCAAACATATACACCCACTGCATGGACAGATTGTTAGGCAGTGGGAAGTGGGTTTCAGGGGCCCACACACCTGACAGTGGATACTGGGATCTGCAGATAGATTATGAATCATAGCTACCCCCTCAATTAAATCTCAAAAGTGCAAAAAGTACAGCCTCCAACCCACAGTCTGGCTTCAGAAGTGAACAAAACCAGAAGATCCACATAAGGAAGAATAGGAGATTGAGCAAGCAAAAGTAAAACCTCACCCCATCTCTCAACAATAGAATTAAAGAAAAGGTAAAAAAAAGGGGGGGGGGAGAAAATCTACACAAATGAAGAAAACCCAAAAGAAGAACATGGGTCTCACACAGACCCCTGAGAGGTCAGACACTCAGAATACAGACTTCAGAATTCAAACAATGAAGAACTCTCAGAATGACTGGTCTCAAACTACAAACCCAGAAATCAAAACATTAATTGAAAGACTAAATAGAATTGAGGAGAGACAAGAGGAAAGAATGAAGGAGTTGATAACTGAGATAACAGCAGTAAAGAATACAGTGAATGAAATAAATAACAAACTGGTATGCATGGAAAGCAGATTTAGCCAAGCAGAAGAAAGAATCTCAGAGCTTGAAGACCAAAATATAGAACTAACCCAAACTGTCAAAAACATGGAAAAGAAGCTTAAAAAGACAGACTAAAACCTTCAAGAGATGACTGATTATTTCAAGAGGCTGAACCTAAGAGTAATTGGACTTCCTGAGGCAGAAAGGGAGACAAAGACCACCCTGGAACAAACATTCCATGAAATTATCCAAGAAAATTTCCATTATTTCACCAGTGACACAACTATTCAGACACAAGAGATTCAGAGAACCCCAGAGAGACAGCAAATGAGAAGACCAACTCCTAGACACATAGTAATTTGCCTACACAAAGTAGGTATAAAAGAAAAAATCCTGAAAGCAGCAAGGTAAAAAGGTTACATCACCTACTGAGGAAGACCAATAGTAGCAGATTTATCTACAGAAACACTTCAGGCTAGGAGAACTTGGAATTCAATCTTCAAAGGTCTGAAAGATAAACAATTTCAACCAAGAATTACCATCCTAGCTAAGCTAAGCTTCATAAGTGATAGAGAATCAAAATGTTTCCCAGACATTCAATCCCTAAGAGCTTATGCTGCCTCCAGACCAGTTCTGCAAGAAACATTTAAGAAAGTATTAAACACAAAAGAAAGGAAAAAAAGAATGACAATACCCTTCACAAGAATGCAGGAAAAAGATTGAAAACACACATGAACCAACCCAAAAATCAAAAGAAAGACAATAAACAGCAACAATGACAAAAAAACTCTATAAGACCCTCTGACAGGGATAAACTCTCACATTTCAATAATTAGCCTGAATGTGAATGGATTAAGTGCTCCACTGAAAAGACATAGAATGACCAAATTTATAAAATATCATGAGGCAACAATATATTGTGTCTAAGAGACTCATCTCACCAGAAAGGACATTCACAGACTCAAAGTAAGAAGATAGGAAACAAAATTTCAGGCAAATGGAACACAAAAGAAAGCAGGAGTTGTGATCTTAATATCAGACAAAATACTCTTTAAGCTATCAAAAATTTTAAAAGATACCAAAGATCATTACAAAATGATAAAAGGTTCAATCCATCAACAAGAAATATCCATCCTAAACATATATGCCCCCAACACAGGAGCACCAACTTTCATCCAGCTTCTAGGTAAACTTTAAAAAGATATTGACTCTAATACTATCATAGCTGGGGACTTAAATACCTCACTCACAATCCTAGACAGATCATCAAGACAAAAAAATCATCAAGGAGATCTGGAACCTCAACATGACACTTGACCAAATGGACTTAATTGATACCTACAGGACACCCCACCCAATGACCATGGGATATACATTCTACTCATCACCACATGGAACATACACTAAGACCAACCACATCCTTAGCAATAAATCAAGCATAAACAAATTTCATAAGAATAAAATTCTGCCGTGCATATTCTCAGTCCACAGTGGAATAAAAACAAATGTTGACACCAACAAAGTTCCCCCAAAACCCACAAAGATGTGGACACTAAACAGCATGATGCTAAGCAACTCCTGGGTCAACATGGAAATCAAAACAAAGATTAAAAGACACTTGAAAACAAATTAAAGTGAAAAAACATCTTATCAAAACCTCTGAGATGCCATGAAATCAGTAGTAAGAGGGGAATTCATATCTCTACAAACACATATGAAGAAAATGGAAATATCACAAGTTAATAGCTTAACAAATCACCTAAGGGAGCTGGAAAAACAACACCACCAAAACCCAAACTTCAACAGAAGAATCCAGATCACCAAAATAAAAGCCCAAATTCGGAACACAGAAAACAAAAAGATAATACAAAAAAATCAATTAAACAAAAATCTGGTTCTTTGAAAAGATAAACAAGATTGATGGTCCCCTAGCTAGACTGACCAAGAAAAAAGAGAGAAAAAGCCCAAATAAACACAAGCAGAAATGCAAAAGGTCAAGTCACAACTGACCATGAAAAGTACAAAAGATTATCGGAGACTACTATGTACACTTATATGGAAACAACCTTGAAAACCTAAAAGAAATGGAGGATTTCCTGACATTACACAACCTCCCCAAGTTGAAACAAGAAGAAATCGAGACCCTAAATAGATCAATAAAAATCCAGGAAAATGACTATGTCATAAGAAAATTACATACCAAAAAAAAAAAGCCCTGGACCAGATGGTTTTCCAGCAGAATTCTATAAAACATACAAGAAGGAACTGATACCAATCTTACTGAAAGTATTCTAGGCAATTGGGAAAGATGGAACTCTCCCCAAATTATTTTATGAAGCTAACATCACAATGCTACCTAAGCCAGGTAAAGATCTAACAAAGAAAGAGAACTACAGGCCAATATCCTTGATGAAAATAGATGCTAAGATTCTCAACAAGATCCTTGCAAGTCGGATTCAACAACACATCTCAAAAATCATCCACCATGACAAAGTAGGCTTCATTCCTGGGATGCAGGGCTGGTTCATAAGACCAAAAACGTAATTAAATACATCAACAGATATAACAACAAAAACCACATGATTATATCATTAGACACGGAAAAAGCTTTTAACAAAATCTGGCACGCTTTCTTAATAAAAACACTTGAACATCTAGGCACAGATGGAGCATACCTCAAAATAGTAAGAGTCATCTACTAAAAACCCACAGCCAGCATACTGCTAAACAGACAGAAAATGGAACCATTTTCCCTGAAAACTGGAACGAGACAAGGATGTCCACTCTCACCTCTTCTTTTCAACATAGTTTTGGAAGTCCTAGCTAGAGTAATCAGACAACAGAAGGAGATCAGGGGTATCCAAATAGGAAAAGAGTAAGTCAAGTTATCCCTCTTTGAAGACAACATGATTCTATACCTCAAAATATCGAAGAGAATCTGTCAAAAATCTCCTTGCACTGATAAAGGACTTTGTCAAAGTCTCAGGGTATAAAATCAATGTGCAAAAGACAGTCACATTTCTGTACACCAGCAGTAAAAAACAGAAACCCAAATAAAAAGCACAATCCCATTCACAATAGCCAGGAAAAAATCAAATACCTTGGAATCTTTCTAAACAGAGACGTGAAAGACCTTTACAAATGAAATGAAAACTACAAAATGCTGCTTAAAGAAATCGAAGATGACACAAACAAATGGAAAAATATTCCATGCTCATGGATTGGAAGAATCAACATTGTTAAGATGTTCTTCCTATCCAAGGCAATCTGCATATTTAACACATTACCCATTAAATTACCAGCAGCATTCTTCTCAAAACTGAAAACAATGTACAGGAATTCATATGGAAGCATAAACAACCACGAATCACCAAAACAATCCTCAGCAAGAAAAACAGGGCAGGAGGTATCACACTCCCTGACTTTAAACTCTATTATAAAGCTACAATAATCAAGACAGCCTAGTATTGATACAAGAACAGGCATACAGACCAATGGAATAGGATAGACATTCCAGAAGCAAAACCTCAAGTTCTCAACCAACTCATCTTTGACAAAGCCTCCACCACCAACAACTAGGGAGAGGGGAACCTATTCAGTAAATGATGCTGGGAAAACTGGCTGGCCACATGCAGAAGTTAAAACAAGATCCCTACCTATCACCATACACAAAAATCAACTCTAAATGGATCAAAGACCTAAATGTAAAACCTCAAACAATAAGAACCTTAGAAAATGCAGCAGACACCCTTATGGAAATTGAAACTGGCAACCAATTCTTGATCAAAACCCCAACGCCCATGCCATAAGAGATAAGATAGACAAGTGGGACCTCATCAAACTGATAAGCTTCTGCAAAGCCAAAGAAATCATCAAGAGAGCAGGGAGACAGCCCACAGACTGGGAAAAAGATTTGCCAACTGTATGTCTGACAAAGACCTAACATCTAGGATCTACAAGGAACTCAAACTTGCCAAAAAGAAAAAAACAAACAGTCCCATTACAAAGTTGGCAAAATATATGAATAGACATTTCTCAAAAGAAGACATATGAGCTGCCAAAAGATACATGAAAAAATGCTCAGCCTCACTAGCCATCAAATAAATGCAAATTAAAACTACAATGAGATACCACCTAACTCCAATCAGGGTGGCTATCATCAATAACTCAAAAAGCAACAGATGCTGGAGACAATGCAGCAAAAGGCAACACTTCTACACTGTTGGTGGGAGTGTAAACTAGTACAGCCTCTGTGGAAAGCAGTGTGGTGATTCCTAAAAGATCTAAAAATTGACCTTTCTTATGACCCCACAATCCCCCTACTGGGAATATACTCGGAAGAACTCAAATCACTCAATAAAAAAGATAACTGCACACGTATGTTTATCACAGCATTGTTCACATTAGCAAGAACATGGAACAAACCATGCTGCCCATCAAAAGAGGACTGGATAAAAAATAAACGTGGTACATATACACAATGGAATATTACACAGCCATAAAAAAGAACAAAATCATGAACTTCACAACAACCTGGATGGACTTAGAGTCTATAATACTGAGTGATCTTTCACAGAAACAAGGAACTAAGTATCACATGTTCTTACTCATAAGCAGACCTTGAACAATTATCATAATACTGTAAGAAAAGAATTGGCAGTAGCGGGAAACTGCCACGAGGGGGGTGAGGAAGCAGGATTGGCAGTAGTGGGAGTCTGCCTGGGGAAGGGAAGCACACCTCATCAACAAGGGTACCTGCATAATGAACATTTGTATACCTAACCCTGAATTGTATCCCACCTCTTTAAGGTCAAAAATTTAAAAGTTAAAAAAAAAAAAGAGGAGTCGTCTGAGACTTATCCATTACTCACACAACTCTAATGACGCGCTACTACCAGTTTTACCTCTTAAATATCTCCTGAATTCATCCCCTAACCTCCAGTTTTATTTGTGCTATCCTAGTAAGCACAAAACGGTCTTTTACGCTGACCTAATTCCATTGTCTTCAGATTAGTCATTTTGCCTGTATTCTTGCTCTCTTGAAATGCAACCTGCACACTGAAACTGTATGCTGATCTAAAATTTATAAACTTAAAATTTCTCTGCTTAAAATATTTCAATGGTACTTTATTATTTGCAAGATAAAGCCAAAAACTTTAGCATGCCACTTAAGACCCTCCATAATTTGGTGCTTATTGACTCTCCAATATGCTTTTACACTTCTTGCTTTGAATTTCGTGCTTAAATAATAATAAACTTCTTGAAGCTCTCCATGTACTTGTTTTTACTATGTTCTTTTACAAATATGGGTTTTTAAAGGTTTTTTTTTCTTTTTAATGCCCTATTCTCTGAATAATTTATTTTCACTATTCTTCAGTACTCTGATAAGTTCTAAATTTTAGGGTTAAAAGATTGACTTTGAAACAAAATTCTGGGTGTCAGCAAGATGGCAAAATGAGAAGTTCCAACCCCTTCTCTCCAACACAAACACAGATTTAACAATTATATACAAACTAAAACAGTTTTATGAGAAATCCAGACTCTAAGAAGTTGCCGTACCCCCAGATGAGCCCTAAAATAAGGACAGCTGCATTGAAATGAGTATAAACAGTGATTTCACTGTATCCATGTAAGTGCCTCCCCCAAGCTGGCATAGCTCAGCGTTAAGAGAGGTAGCTTCAGCTTGCAATTTCTTCTTTGAAGAAAAGAGAGAGTGAATTGTGCATTAAATATTCCAGGCCTTTCAGTGTGCTACCTCAGGAACCAGTTTCTATTTTGCATCACCTGGAGCTCTAAAGTAAGGCAAAGCTTGGAAGCTATGAACAAAGAAAAGGTGAAGGCAGCCTACTGCTGCTGACATGGTTCAGCAAGCTCAGAAAGCATACAATTCTGAGGCTTTTCTGCAAGGAAGGAGATAGAAAAGTGGAGCTTGCCTCCAACATTTTAGTCTTTTGGTTCCTTGCCTGAGGTTTCTGTCTCCCTCACCCAGAGTGCTAATAGAACTGGCATAGTTTGGTAGAGGCAACTAAGAAGAAATAGAAAGGGACAGGTAGTCTATTGAACCCCACACAGCTTTGCAAGAGATGGAGACTATGCAGAACTGAAAACTCTTCACAGGCAAGGAAGGAGAGTAGTTGTGTGTAACTCTAAAATGTTAGCCCATGTAATAGCAAACAACAAAGGGAGCAAGAGAGTATGGGCTTCTGAAAAAAAATTAAAACTGTATCTCTCTATTTAGAAATTTATATATACAAGACCAGGGAAGACACATCCATGGGAAAGGTTTGAGAGACCCTAATCTTGCCGGGCTCGGTGGCTCAGCCTGTAATCCCGCGCTTTGGGAGGCTGAGGTGAGTGGATTGCCTGAGCCCGTGGGTTCGAGACTCGCCTGGGCAACTTGGCAAGACCTCATCTCTACAATAAATAAAAAATTCAGCTGGGCATCGTAGCGTGTGCCTGTAATTCCGGCTACTAGGAAGGCTGAGGAGGAAGGATTGCCGGAGCCCAGCAGGTCGAGGTTGCAGTGGCCGGGAGCAGACACTACACTCCAGTCTGGGCAACAGAGTGAGACTCCAACTCAAAAAAAAAAAAAAAAAAAAAAAGAGAGAGACCCTAATCTCTAGCCAGGCTGATTTAAGGTTCTTCCCTGTGAAAGTCAAACCATAAAGACTTAATAAGTGGCTGTTTTATTCAGAGGTACAGACATCAGTGCAAAGCTTCAAAATACACACACACACACACACACACACACACACACACACACAAAGAGTGAATGAGAAAAACACAAACAAAAAAGCAAAATAAATCCTAAATTAATAAACCCTAGATAAATTGATATTTATGAATTATAGGACAAAGAATTCAAAATAATTATCTTAAAGTTCAATGAGTTACGAGAAAGCATAAGTAAACAAATAAGATCAGAAAAATAATACATGAAAAGAATGAGAATATCAACAGAGATGAAAACTATTAAAAAGAACAAAACACAAATAAAGACTATAATAACTAAACTGAAACAAATCTATGAAGACTGGAGAAAACGGTATATAACTTATTTAAAGCAGAGAGTTTACAATTCTCAAAATTGAGAGGAAAATAGAGATTATGATTCCTAAATAAAGCCCAAAGAATAGCAAATGGAATAACAATCCCAAAGAAGTTGGTACCAATATGCATTTTAACAAAATTGTTAAAAGTCAAAGACAAAAAAAATTTAAAACAGCAAGAAAAAGAGAACTCATCACATGCAAGGGAAATTTCATAAGAATACCAACAGGTGTCTTAGCAGAAATCATATAGGTAAGAAGGAAATGAGATGATATATTCAAAGTGCTGAAAGGAAAAAAAACTGTTAATCAAGTATACTATACTCAGCAAAGTTGTCCTTCAGAAATTATGAAGAGGTAAGGACTTTCTAGACAAACAGAAGCTCTTGCCAAACTCTTGCCACTTCTATTCAGCATGGTACTGGAAATTCTAACCAGAGCAATTAGGCAGGAAAAAAAATAGCAAATCATATAAATAAAAAAGAAAGAAGTTAATTATCTTTTTTTTTTTTTTTACAGATGGGAAGGTATAATATTGTTAAAATGTCTAATACCATCCATAGTAATCTATGGATGCAATATAATGCCTATCAAAATTTCAATTTTTTTTTACAAAAATAGAAAATACCATCCTAAAATTCATATGAAGCCACAAAAGACTTAGAATAGTCAAAATAATTTTAAGAAAGAAACAAAGGTGGAGGCATCACACTTTTGATTTCAAAATACATTACTAAGATGCAATGATTCAGGCAGTATGATATTGGCATAAGAAACAGGCACATATTCCAGTAAAATAGAATAGACAACACAGAAATAAACCCATGCATATGTGGTCAGCAGATCTCCCAAAAGAGTGCCAAGAATAAACAATGAGAAAGGCAAATTCCTTCACAAATGGTGCTGGAAAAATTAGATATCCACACACAGAAGAATGAAATTGTACCTTTATCTTATACCACATGCAAAAGTGACTCAAGAAAGATTTAATGTAAGACCCAAAACTTCAAAACTACTGAAAGGAAACAGAAGAAAAGCTCCATAATATCTGTCTAGACAATGACTTTTTGGAAATGACCTCAAAATCATACACAGCAAGAGCAAAAATAAACAAGTGAAATTGTATCAAACTAAAAACCTTCTTCAAAGCAAAGAAAAATCAACACAGTTTAAAAATTAGTAAAAAAATTAAACAAAAATAAACTCTTAACAGAGAAATATTTGCAGACCATATTTCTGATAAGAGTTTAATATACAGTAAATAAGAAACTACAACTATAGCAAATAGAGAATCATATTTTAAAATAGGCAAAACATTTGAATATATATTTCTCCAAGCAGAGTATACAAATGGCAAATAGGTTTATAAAAATATGTTCAACATCACTAATCAGGGAAATGCCAATAATAGTCACAATGAGATATTATTTCACTCCTGTTAGAATGGCTATTATCAAAAAAAAAGAACAAAATAAATAAACTACAAAAAAGAACAAGTGTTGATGAATATGTGAGAAAATTGGAATAAGTGTACACTTGGTGGGGATGTAAAATGGTGTTGCCACTGTGAAAAACAGTGTGGCGGTTTCTCAAAAATTTAAAAATAAAACTATCATGTAATCCAACAATCTCCCTTCTGGGTATATATCCAAAAGAATTAAAATCAGAATCTCAAGAGATATCTATATACCCATATTCACTACAGTATTATTAACAATGACTGAGATATAGAAACAACTAAGTCCATTAACAGATAAATAGAAAAGAAGATGTGATATATACATAAGATGGAATAGTATTTAGCCTTTACAAAGAAAGAAACCCTGCCATATTTGACAACAAAAATAAGCCTTGAGTACATTATGATAAGTAAAAAAAAGTCAGTCACAGAGAGACAAATACTGCATGATTTCATTCATATGAAGTATCTAAAATGGTCAGAAACAGAGTAGAAAGCTGATGGCACAGACTGGGTGGAGGGTTATTTTTAAATGAGTTAAGGTTTCAGTTATGTAAGATAAATGAATTCTAAAGATCTGCTGTGCAGCATGGTGCTTATATTTAACAATGCTGTATTTTACACCTAAAAATATAAGGCAGTAAGTTTCATATTAAGTGTTCTGATTACAATAAAAGAGGAAGGAAAGAAGGGAGGGAAGGAAGATAAAAGAGAGGAGGGAGAAAAAACCAGTACTAAATATATAATTTTTTATGTCTTCATATCTTTATTTGTGAATCAGGGATAATAATACCTACTCTGAAGTGTTGTTACGAGTGTTTATTGAGATCAATATTTAAGGTGTTAACTCTCTGAAAACTAACTAAATGGTGAATACTATTGCTGCTGTTTTTATTGTTACTTTCCTAGAAAAAGGGCTATGTTGGTCTACCAACTCAAATAAATATCCTCACCCACACCATGTACACTTGCACACTTAAACTAAAGCATTTAGCACAAGGCATATTAATATTATTGGATATGTTTTGATTTTACTACTAAACTATACATTTATGGGAGGTATGGCAGATATTTCCAGATGTCTCCCAATGCCCACTCTCCTCTTCTTTCTTTACTAACTGAACTCCTTATATTTGACTGGGTATATTGCTTCCCAGAAGTTCCTTTTCACCATTGCTTCATAAAATTACTCAAAAACCTAATGACTTAAAACAACAACAATAATTTTATTATCCCTGACACTTCTGAAGGTGAGACACTTAGGAAAGACGTGGCAGGATGGTTTGGCTTAGTTCTCTCTTATGGTTTTAGCTAGATGAAGATAGAGCTAGAGAAGTACGGGAGTGAGTGCTGTACATTAGAGCTGATTGAGAATATTTCCCTTTATGTACTCTCAGGGCCTCTCCATGTAGTCTCTGCATGGTCTTGTTTGGACTTATCAAACACAGTGGACATGTTTGAACTTGTCACAACACAGTGACTTCAGGACAGTCATATTGCTTACATAGTAGCTCTTGGATCCAAAAGCCAGGTTCCCAAGAAAGAAATCTGGACACTCTACTGCCTCTTATTATACAACCTTTTAAGTAGCATAATATCATTTCTGCCATACTCAGACATTAGCAAAAATAACAGGGAATGGAATGCAGAACCCATGTTTCAATGGGAGTAATGTTGGCATCATATATTAAAAGAGCATGCAAGATGAAAATTATAATTGAAGTCATATTTTGAAAATAAAATTGGACACATAAAATAAGTTTGGACCAAGGGAATGTGAGTGAAAATTATGTACAGAAATCATAGATTAATATTCTTAATGAAAATAGATAGAAAAATGCTTAGCAAAATATTAACAAATCTAGACAATATAATACCAGGGCCAAGTCAAATTTATCCAAAGAGTGAACAGTTGTTCTAACATCAGAAAATCAATGTATGTCACTTAGAATTATAGTTATCTCAAAAGATGCCAAACATTTTAAATAAAATCTAACACTTGTTATAAAAACTGTTGACAAACTAATTTCTATAGTTTAAACATGTACACTCCATAACCCATATGGAATCCTTATCCCCACTGTAATGCTATTAAGAGGTGAGACTTTTTGGGAAGTGATTAAGTGATGAGGACTCTGCCCTCATAAATGAATTAGTGCCTTATTAAAAAGCTGGGAAAAAGTAGCTTAGGTCACTTTTTGCACTTCTACCACATGAAGATGCAACAAGAGGGCCCTCACCAGACATCAAACCTGACCTTGGACTTTCCAGCCTCTGAAACTATTAAAAAGTAGGGGGAAAAGTAGGATGTCTTTTTTCAATTTATTCTACTCAACATTATCCTAGAGATGCTAGCCAATGTAATAGGGCAAGAAAAAGAAATAAAGTGAATAAAAATTGAAAAGAAAGAAATAGAAGTCTCTTTACTTAGAGACAGCATGACTTTGCAAATAGAAGGGCCAAAGGAAAATAAAGGAAAAGCAAACAAATAAACAAACAAAAACTAAAAAAGAAACTATGATTGATATGTAAATTTAGCAAGGTCAGTATTTTTAAAGTTATTGTATTTCTATTTACTAGCAAAAAGGCAATTTCGATAGCAAATTAAAACAAAAAAATCTACCATTTATGATATCATCTAAAAATAGCAAAACATGAAAATAAATATAACAGAAGATGTGTAAAACCTCTACACTGAAAGCTACAAAACATTGCTGAGAGAAATTAAGAAAACCTATATGAATAGCAAAATATACCATATTAATGAATTGGACAACTAATGTTTTAAAATGTTATTTTTTTCAAAATGATATACAGATTTAAATTTAAATTCAAGTAGACACCTAGAGTCTTCACCTTGGCTTATGATGTTATTTTCCGATAAAAGGAACCAGGGCTCATTCAAGAACTGAGGCAGGAAATATGCAAGATGAGCCTAGAGTATCTTGTGATATCAGAAAGTAAACAAGTGCTTAAAGAGCAAACAACAGGATATATCAAAGAGATGCAGGGGTCACCCGAGCAAAATGAACAAAATAGTATTAGATTATCATCCAAAGGATAAAATAAATATCCATGAGCACACACTGATATAAAGAAACAAATGGAGAATAGATAAATTTCAAATAATTTGCAGACATATTTCAAATAATTTATGTAGAGGTACTGCCTCAGGGGGAAAGAACCTATAACTCCACACTCCTGAAATATGGGCTATACACTGTGACTTCCAAAGACTATATTGCAAAAAAGAGAAAAAAATAACTTTGTGGAGAAACCTAACAAACTTTACGTGTCATATGAACAAGGTTTACATTAACAGAGAAAAATCATGTTGGTAGTATATGTCATTGGTATGACGTGATAAGAATGGCACTTTACTTCTTTGGTCATCATCTCAAAAACCCATTTAATCATGACCCTAATGCCAGACAAATCCCAACTGGAAGATATTCTACAAAATATATTTCCAGTAGTTCTTAAAACCAAGGAAATACTGATAAGCTGACATAGCCAAGAGAAGCCTAAAGAGACATGACTAAATGCAATGCAATAAACTAAATAGAATACTTAAAAATAATTTAAGAAAATATGAATAACTTATGGACTTTAGTTTAAAATGATTTATCAGTATTGGTTTGCAAATTGTGACAAATGCACCAAACTTATGTAAAATGTTAAGAGGGGAAACTTTAAATGAAAATTATTTGTATTCTCTTAGCAACTTTTCTGTAAATCTAAATAATTCCTAAAAATAAGCAGTTTACTTAAAATATTTTAAGATATTCAAGAATTTGTGTGAATTGTTAAGCTTTTTCTAAAATGTACATGGATATACAAAGATCAAGAATAGTGAAACAATTTCATTAAGAATAAAACCCCAATGTCAGACTACCCTCCACAGTCCCAGACTCTAGGCTGGCAGTCACAGCCCCAGCCTCTGAGTCTGTCTCAGTGCCAGGTCAGCTTCTGAAGCCCAGGCTTCAGGTTCACCCCAGCAACCAGTGGCACCTGCAGACACAGCCTCTAGCACCAGGCCTATCCCTGCAGCCTCAGAATAGGGAGCAGCACTCATGGACTCAGGCTGAGGTCTACCCCATGCCTCAGACTAGCCTAGTATCAGACCAGTTCCCACAGCTATAGGCTTTAGACCTTAATACAAGGTCAGCCTCCATAGCCCAAGTGTTCAAGCCAGTACCTGCAAATTCAATCTCCAGTCCAGTTCCAGTGAAAACATGACACTACAAAAGGATCTAAATAAAGCATCTGTAGCTAACCCTAAAGAAATAGACATTCATAAACTACTTGACAAAGACGTCTAAATAATTGTCTTGAGGAAGCTCAGTTAGCTTTTAGAGAACTCAAATAGACTACAAAAGGAAATCAAGAAAAAATTACGTGGACAAAATGGTAAGAAAGAAAAAGATATAGAAACCTACAAATTAACTACAAAGAAATTTGAAGCTGAAAAAATGATTGACTAAACTAAAAAATTCCATAGGAAATTTTAATGGCAGATTCGCTCAAGCAGAAGAAAAAAATTAGTGAGCATGAATACAGATTATTTGTAATAATAAAGATAGAGGAAAAAGAAAGTACAATTTAAAAAAGAGAAGAAAGTCTAAGATTTATGGAACACCATCTAATGAGCTTATAGACAAATTTTAGAAGTCCCAGAAGAAGCAAAGAAAGAAAAAGGAGCAGAAAACTTATTTAAGAAAATAATGACAAAACAAAAACTTCCTAAATTTGGAGAAAAATGAACATCCAGAGTCAAGGGTAAAAAAACAAAACAAACAAACAAACAAAAAACTTCAAATAGATTAAAAATGAAAAACTCTTCACTGATATACAAAATCAAACTCTCAAAAGTTAATGACAAGGACAGAATTGTGAAAGCAAGAGAAAATTCATTTATCACATAGAAGGGAACCTCCATCAGACAGGAAATTTCTTGGGAGAAGTATTGCAAGCCAGCAGAGAGTTAGATAATATCTTCAAATTATTTGATGATTTTTTTTTTAAACCTAGCAACCAAGAAAACTAAACTTGGTAAGGTTGTCATTCATAAATGAAGTAGAGATAGGATTTTTCCAGACAAACAAAGCTGAAGGAGTTCATCACCACTAGACTTGCCTTACAAAAAGTGTTAAAGAAAGTTTTATAAGCTGAAAGAAAGAAACACTAATTAGTTTTTTTAACAAAACTAAAAAACATAGAAAAATATAAAACTCACTGTTAAAATAGTTAAATTTTGAAAACACTAATCATGTAATTGTGGCACATAAAATTGTGGCATTTAAAAGAAGTTATTGGAGTGACGGGAAAGATTGTGATGGAAATGGTCAGAGTGTGAGAGTCTCTGCAAAAGCAAATGTCCATAACAACCGTCTGCATGAGTGAATGTGTGCCGGTGGGTGAGTGAAAGTTCATTTGAAGGGTGATTCAGGTTCAAGCACCCAGTGCTCTCCTCTGGAGGTGACTGCAACCCACCACTGTCCTGTGATTGGAGCTCCCATTGCACTGGATCATCTGCCATTCCCAGGGGTCTCTTGAGAGGAGGCAGCAGAGAACAGCTGCTCCTCAGCACCTGGCACCTGGCCAAGCACAGGTAGCAAAAACCATGGAGAAGGCACAGCAAGGAAATCTGGAACTGAGCCCCACCGCCAGTGAGGAAACACAGGCTGCCACCATTTTCTTTGTCCCAGGACCAGGCAGAAACCTGCATTGCCCCACCCAACCCTGTCCAGCCTCCAGTCTGAGACCCAGATGCTATTTCTGCACCCCTTTGGGATTGACCGTCGGACATGGAGAGACAGATTCCCCTCCCCGACACTGGAACAGAAACAGACCCCTCTAATCTGAGTGGGAGACTTGGCAGTAGCAGCAGCAGCAAAGTCGTGTGAGTCCAGATCTGATTCACCCTTCTCCCACAGAGTCCATGGGATGGTGTCTGACACACGCTGACAGCAACCCAATCAGCCTACACTGAGAACAGAGGAGATGGGCTGGAGACCAGAACCACATCCTAACACAGTGGCAGTCAAAAGCAGTGGCAGTGCTTGGGAAAGAAGCTGAAGTTCCAGAAATGGTCACAGAGGTATGTTTTCTTTTTCTTTCTGTTTTTGGTTATATTTTTGTACTTGCTTTGTTTTTGTTATTTTATTGTTGCTTTTAAGATTTTCTATTTGCATATGGGTATTTTTGACAGTGAGGACATCAATGGGGGTTTTGTTTGTTTGCAGGATTGCATGTTTTGGGGGGGTTGTTTTGTTTGTTTTTGTTTGTTTATTCATTAATTGGTATGAATGTCTGTTTTCCTTCTTCTTCTTCTCTCTCCTCACCTTCACTTTGTCTCCCTCCTTCTGTTTTTTTTTTCTTTTCCTTATTTCATTTTGCTTTCAGGAAGCAAACATATTCCTCCACCACATGGACAGATTGGTTGTAAGGTGGTAATTAGTGGGTTCCAGGGGGGCCACATACCTGTCAGCAGATAGTTTCTGAACCATAGGTTCCCATTTAATCAAATCTCAAAACTGCAGAAAGCACAGCCCCCAAACCCCAGTCCAGCTTCAAAACCGAACAAATCCAGGGACTCTACATTAGGAAAAAAAGGGGATTGAGCAAACAGAAGTAAAGGCTATCCTCCCATCACTGAACAACATAATTAAAGAAGAGGGAAAAGAGGGGGAGAAACACCTTCACAAATGAAGAAGAATCAATAGAAGAATACAGGTCTCATACAGACTCCTGGGAAGACAGCAACTGCGAATACAGACTTCAGAACTCAAACAATGAAGAGCCCACAAAATAATCAGTCTCAAATCACAAGTCCAGATAACAAGATATTAATAGAGAGAATAAATAGAAAAGAGGAGAGACAAGAGAAAATAATGCAGTAATTAATAACTGAAATGACAGCATTAAAGAATACAGTGAACAAAATAAATGACAAGTTGATAAGCATAGAAAGCAGAATTAACCAAGTACAACAAAGAATCTCAGAGCTTGAGGACCAAAATATGGAACTAACCCAAACTGTTAAAAACATACAAAAGAAGCTTAAAAACACACAACAAAGCCTCCAAGAGATGTGCAATTAAATCAAGAGGCCGAACCTAAGATTAATTGGAATCACTGAGGCAGATAGAGAAACAGAGACCATCCTGGAACAAACATTCCATGAAATTATCCAAAAAAAGTTCCCTCAACGCATCAGATATATGACCATTCAAGCACAAAAGATTCAGAGAACACTTGTGAGACATGAAATGAAAAGACCAACTCCTAGACACATAACAATTCACTTACAAAAAATAGGTATAAAAGAAAAAATCCTAAAGGCAGCAAGACAGAAAGGACAGACTACCGCCTGGGGAAGACCAATTAGAATAGCAACAGACTTATCTTCAGAAACACTATAGGCTAGAAGAGACTGGAATCCAATTTTCAAAGTTCTCAAAGATAAACAATTTCAACCAAGAATTTCCTACCCAGCTAAGCTAAGCATCATCAATGATGGAGAATTCAAATCCTTCCCATACAATCACTCCCTAACAGTTCATGCCACCTCAAGATGAGCTCTACAAGAAACACTTAAGAAAGTATTAAACACAGAATAATAATAATAAAAAGAACAATCATACCCTTCCCAAGAATGCAGGAAAAAGATTAAAAGTGCATATAAGTCAACCCAAAAATCAAAAGAAAGCCAACAAACAAACAACAACAAACTCTATAAAAACCTCATGACAGTGATAAACTCTCACATCTCAATAATTAGCCTGAATGTAAATGGACTAAATGCACCACTGAAAAGACATAGAATATGAAACTGGATAAAAAATCATGATGCAACAATATGCTGTCTCCAGGAGACTCATCTCACCAGAACTCACACTCACAGACTCAAAGTAAGAGGATGGAAAACAAATTTTCAAGTGAATGGAACACAAAAGAAAGCAGGAGTTGCAATCTTAATATCAGACAAAATATCCTTTAAGCTATCAAAAATTTTAAAAAGATATGAAATGTCACTACATAATGATAAAAGGTTCAATGCATCAATAAGATCTCTCCATCTCAAGCACATATGCACCCTACATAGGAGCACCAATTTTCATATAACGGCTTCTAGGTAAATTTTTTTTAAAAATAGACTCTAACACTATCATAGCTATGGATTTAACTACCCCGTTAACAACCCTAGACATCTAATTAAAAACTCAGCAAGGTGATCCAGAGCCTCAACTTAATGCTTGACCAAATGGACTTAATAGATACCTACAGAATACTCCACCTATTAACCATGGGAAGTACATTCTACTCATCACCACATGGAATGTACTCTAAGATCGATGACATCCTTAGCCATAAATCAAGCATAAACAAATTTCATAAGATTGAAATACTGCCATGTACCTCTCGGAACACAGTGGAATAAAAATAAATATTAACACCAACAAAGTTCTCTCAAAACCCACAAAGACATAGACACTAAGCAGCATGATGCTGAGCAACTCCTGGGTAAACATGGAAATCAAAACAGAAATTAAAAGATTCCTGGAAACAAATGAAAATGAAGAAGCATCTTACCAAAATCTCTGGGAGCCATGAGCAGTACTAAGAGGGAAATTCATATCTCTATGAAAACACATGAAGAAAATGAAAAGATCACAAGTTAACAGGCTAATCAATCACCTAAGGGTGCTGGAAAAACAAGACCACAAAAACCTTAACTTTATCAGAAGAATCAAGATTACTAAAATAAAGGCCCAAATACGGGACACAGAAGACAAAAAATATAATAGAAAAAATTATGAAACAAAAAGCCGGTACTTTGAAAGAATAAACAAGATTGATGGACCCCTAGCCATATTGACCAAGAAAAAGAGAGAAAAAGCCCAAATAAACACAATCAGAAATGCAAAAGATCAAGTCACAATTGACCCCGAAGAAATGCAAAAGATTATCAAAGATTACTATGTACTACTTGTATGGAAACAAACTTAAAAATCTAAATGAAATGGAAGAATTTCTGACATCTCACAACCTCCCAAGGTTGAAACGAAGGAATTGAGACCCTAAATAGACCAATATGAACCCAGGAAATTGACTTTGTCATAAGAAAACTGCCTACAAAAAGAAAGCCCTAGACCAGATGGCTTTCCAGCAGAATATTATTAAAAAAAAAAAATACCAAGAGCTGATACCAATCCTACTGAAAGTATTCCAGGCAATTGAGGAAGATGGACCTCTCCCCAAATCATTTTATGAAGCTAACATCACATTGATACCCAAACTGGGTAAAGATCCAACAAAGAAAGAGAACTACAGGCCAATTCCCTTGATGAACATAGATGCTAAAATTTTCAACTAGATTCTAGCAAACTGTATCCAACAGCACATCTCAAAAATCATCCACTGTGACCAAATAGGCTTCATCCACAGGATGCAGAGCTAGTTCAACATCTGCAAGACCATAAACATAATTAAATACATCAACAGATGTAAAACCAAGAACCACATAATTATATCATTAGACACAAAAAAAGCTTTCCATAAAATCCAGCATTTCTTCTTGATAATAACAGTTGAACACCTAGGTATAGATGGACGTATCTCAAAATAGCAAGCACCATCTACAATAAACTCACAGCCAACATACTGCTAAACAGGCAGAAATTGGATCAATTGCCCTTGAAAACCAGAATAAGACAAGACTGCCCACTCTCAGCCCTCTTGTTCAACGTAGTATTGAAAGTCCTAGCTAGAGCAATCAGACAAGAAAAAGAAATCAAGGTTATCAAAATAGGAAAACGGGAATTTAAGTTATCCCTCTTCACAGATGACATGATCCTATACCTTGAAAGCCCAAGCAAATTTGTCAAAAACCTCCTTGCACTGATAAAGAACTTTGGCAAAAGCTCAGGGTACAAAATCAATATGCAAAAGACAGTCTTATTCCTGTATACCAACAATAAGCAAACAGAAACCAAATAAAAAACATAACACCATTCACAATAGCCACAAAAAAGAAATATCTCAGCATCTTCCTAACCAGAGAAGTGAAAGTCCTTTACAATGAAAACAATAAGACATTACTCAAAGAAATCCAAGAAAACACAAATAAATGGAAAAATACACCATGCTAATGGACTCGATGAATCAACATTGTTAAGATGCCCATCCTGCCAACCCAAGGCAATCTACAGATTTAATGCAATACCCATTAAATTACCAACATCATTCTTTTCTGACCTGGTAACAACGATACAGAAATTCATATGGAAACATAAACAACCACAAATAGCCAAAACAATCCTTAGCAAAAGAAACAAAGTGGGAGGTATCACACTTCCAGACTTTAAACTTTGCTATAAGGCTACAGTAATCAAAACAGCCTAGTATTGGTATAAGAACAGGCAGATAAACCAATGGAACAGGATAGAGATTCTGAAAGCAAAGCCTCAATTTCTCAACCAACTCATCTTTGACAAAGCCTCCAATAACAACCACTGGGGAGAGGAGAACCTATTCAGTAAATGGTGCTGGGAAAACTGGCTGACAATATGCAGAAGAATAAAACAAGACCCCTACTCATCACCATACACAAAAATCAACTCTAAGTTGATCAAACACCTAAATGTAAAATCTCAAACTATAAGAAACTTAGAAAATGCAAGAGACACCCTTATGGAAATTGAAATTGGCAACCAATTCCTGATCAAAACCCCAAACGCCCATGGCATAAGAGATAAGACAGACAAGTGCAGCCTCATCAAACTGAAAAGCTTCTGCAAAGAAGAAATCAAGAGAGTGAGAAGACAGTCCACAGAATGGGAAAAAGTATTTGTCAATTGTATATCTGACAAAGGCCTACCATCTGAGATCTACAAGGAACTCAAACGTGCCGAAAAGAAAAAAAAAAAAACCCCGTTACAAAGTGGGCAAAAGATATGAATAGACTCTTCTCAAAAGAAGACATATGAGCAGCCAATGGATCCATGAAAAATGCTCAGCCTCACTAATCGTCAAAGAAATGCAAATTAAAACGACACTGAGATGCCACCTAACTCTAGTCAGGATGGCCATCTTCATAACAAAAAACAACAGATCCTAGAGAGGATGTAGGGAAAAGGGAACACTTCTACACTGTTGGCAGGTGTGTAAGTTAGTACAACCTTTATGGAAAACAGTGTGGCAACTCCTAAAAGATCTAAAAATCAAACTTTCATTTTACCCCACAACCCTCCTTCTGGAATACACCCACAGGACCTCAAATCACTCTATGAAAAAGATAACTGCACATGCATGTTTATTGCAGCATTATTCACAATAGCAAAAACATGGAACCTACTGTGCTGCTCATCAAAAGAGGACTGGATAAAAAAATGTGGTACATATACATGATGGAATGTTACACAGGTATAAAAAAGGACAAAATTATGAACTTCACAGCAACTTTGATGGATTTAGTGTCTATAATCCTGAGTGAAC
>CAUYQG010130533.1:0-27862 GCA_963574415.1 Tarsius wallacei
GGGCAGTGGGGTAGGGGAAGGAGGGCAAGAGACTTTTTGGGGAACTCACATTCGGAGAATCTCACAGTTCCGCCTGTGTTGCTGCCATCTTGACCCTTTTTTTCGTGTATTCTTATAATGCACATTATGTATACATACACACATTTTGGGATGTCTAAATCAAGCTATTTTAACATATGCATAACCATATTTTTTGTGGTGAGAACACTTCAAATCTTAGCAATTTTTAAGTACTCAGTTGGTATTAACTAAAGCCACCACAGTATAAAATAGATCTCTTGAACTTATTCCCTCTATATAACTGATATTTTGTATCCTTTGACCAACATCTTCCCAATTCCCTCACTGCCAGCCTCTGGGAACATTTAAAGTGATTCTCTAGAGAAAATATATGGTAGATATATTTTTGGCATAGTTTAAAATCTTTATGCACTCAAAGGTAATATAATTTTTTAAATTAAGAATAATCATGACTTGTTCCTGTAATCCCAGTTACTCAGGAAGCTGAGATGGGAGGATCGCCTGAGGGCAGGAATCTGAGGCAAGCCTGGGCAGCATAGGGAGATCCTGTCTCTAAAAACCATTAAAAAACAACTTTGCTGGGTGTGGTGGTATGTACTTGTAGTACCAGCTGCTCAGGAGTTTGTGACAGGAGGATAGCTTGAGTCCAGGAGTTCAAGGTTACAAGGAGCTACGGTCATACCACTATACTCCAGCCTGGGTGACAGAATGAGACCCTGTCTCTAAAAATAACAACAAACCACTCACCCTCCCCACCTCCCCACCAAACATTAAAAAGCTGACTTCCTTTTAGCTGTTAGGGTTTATCTTAGTGACTTTTAATTAGCTTAACTGTTTTAGGCTTACAGTGAACCACAGATATCCTGAAGAGTTATTTTGTCCCTAATTGTACCCCAGTGAAAACAATCTCACTTGAAATTTATTTTTGTATTGTTTGATTGTTTCTGGAGATGTGAGTTTAATCATGTTAAATATAATTTACCTTATTAGGATAAAATTGTAGATTTTCTGTGAAGTTTGGAGCTGAGACTAAAGGATTATATTTTACCTCAAACTAGAAAATAGACGTAAATTCTCAGACAATAAGCACTGTGTTGCCTAGAACAACAAAGGCCTTAGGTGAGAGGTGAATGTTTTCAGAGGTTTGCACCCTACTTGTCGGAAACATGGTGCCAACTCCCACTCCATTTTTTTACCTCAACTCTGAGCCTCATCCCGTTCCTTACCCTCAGTGTTCACCAGAAGATTCCAGTCAGGGGGAACAACTTGAGTAAAGTCATGCAGCCTTGAAATAGCCTAGTGTGTTGATGGAACACAACACAGTTCTAGTGAAGCTGGAACAGAGAGTGGGAGGAACCAGGGGCCATAACAGTTTTTAAAAATTCTCAACCTCTCCCTAATTCTCGAACTTTATGTTAAGGTAAGAATTGAGTTGAAGGGTAGGAGTAGGGAACAGAGAAAGGCTTTGTACTTTGTACATGATTTGATAACTTAACAGCTTCAAATGAGTGATATCCATAGTAAAATGATACCATGAATGGAATAGTTTCTTATGTCTGAGAAATCGTCATCTGGCAGTTGCTATAGTGGTTCATTCGCTTACCATTCTTTCACTCATTTACTGAGTTTTTGCTATGTGCTTGGCAATGTACATTCAGGCCACAGAAGACTCAGATCACAGATATTACAGTAACATGTTTTGTGGCCTCCATTGAAAGCACAGGTTAATTCTTATGTAAACACAAACGAACAAACAACATTTAGATATAAGCTGCTAATATGTTCACTGGTCCGTGACCTGTTAGGAACCAGGCTGCACAGCAGGAGGTGAGCAGTGGTAAGCAGGGAAGCTTCATCTGTATTTACAGCTGCTCCCCACTGCTCACATTATCACCTGAGCTCTGCCGTCTGTCAGATCAGAGGTGGCATTAGAGTCTCACAGGAGCAAGAACCCTGTTGTGAACTGCGCATGCAAGGGGTCTAGGTTGCATGCTCCTTATGAACATTTAATGCCTGAAGATCTGAGGTGGAGCTGAGGCAGGGATGCTAGCATTGGGGAGTGACTGCAAATACAGATTAACATTAACAGTGAGGTCTGACTGCACATCCTCCAGCCCCCAGATCTGTGGAAATACTGGTCTTCCACTAAACTGATCCCTGATGCCAACAAAGGTAGAGGACTGCTGAATATATCAGAAGAGTAGGAGTAAAGTATTTAAAAGATTAATACTTGGCCGGGCTTGGTGGCTCAGCCTGTAATCCCAGCACTTTGGGAGGCTGAGATGAGTGGATTGCCTGAGCCTGAGTGCTCGAGACTAACCCGGGCAACTTGATGAGACCTCATCTCTACAATAAATAAAAAATTAGCTGGTCGTGGTAGTGTGGGCCTGTAGATCTGGCTACTTGGAAGGTTGAGGCAGAAGGATCACCGAAGCCCAGCAGGTTGATGCTGGGGTGGCTGTGAGTGACTCCAACTAGAAAAAAAAAAAGATTAATAACTTAACGACAAATATGAATTTAAAATACAGTCTTTTTTCATAATTATATTATCTTAAATCCTGAGAAGTAAAGTTAGCATTAATATTAAGTGAATACAAAATTTAGATAAAAATTATCTATCAAATTAACTGATTAAGTAATTCTGTATGTTAGCACTCATGACTTGTTTTGCATGTTGACATTCCGTTGTGAAAGAAAACCTAGCCCTGAAGAAACTTTGAACATAAAATAATTTCTCATTCTTATTTGGTACAGAACAAGCTTATGAGCCATCTTTGTTCAGAACCAGATTCCAACTCCAGCAAAATCAAAGAGTGTTGTGAAAAGAAACTCCTAGAGCGCGATGAATGCATAATGAACGCAAGTAAAGAGGATAGACCAAAGGATTTATCTCTAAGAGAAGCAAAATTTACTGACAGCAAAAATGTGTGTCAAGAAAGAGATACCGACCCAGACAACTTCTTTGCTGAGTAATATAACTCTTCATTAAAATTTACAAGAAAAACAGAGAGAAACTTATAAGATTTGACCTATGTTAACCAAGTTAGATAGAAAAATATGGAACCATTTATTTCACCGGGTTTCATATAATTTCTAAAAATCATGGCTATAGACTATAGTGTTTTCACATAATTTTAAGAAAAAGCAACTGTGTTGTTAAAGAGCTGGCTAGAATTTATTGAGTACTTGATATATACTAGGCACTGGGCTAAATACTTTATGCAGATGATCTATTTCAGTACTCATACTAGTCACATAAAATAAGTACACTCTCCCCCAGTTTTTCAGATGAGTAAACTGAGGTACAATGAAGTGACTTGTTCAAGATTCACAGCTAAACAATGACAGAGTAAGGATTTGATCTCAGGAGGTCTAGCCTGAAGAGTTATAGGCTTCCTTCACTTGTATGTGTGCTTTGCTACCCCACACTGTTTAAGGGGAGACTTGTGGATGTGGAACCACAAGGACTAGATTTGAGTCCTGGTTGTGTCATTGAGTCAAGCAGACATTTCTGTGCTTTGTTATGTTGCTTCTAAAATTCGTGTGAGAATATTTATTCACTCAAAGTTTGTGGGTAATGAAATATAATCTAGGGACTTGACTGGGTTTTTACCTCCAGGAAGCCTTCATCCATAGGTAGTATAAAGTGAGGAGAGACAGACCTATAAATAAGTGTAAAAAATGTTCTTTTATTCCTGCTAGTACCATGTTGTAGGGACTGTGAGGGGTAGAAGAAGTGGTTGATGGTACATGAGGACCCTGAAACGGCTTGTCAGGAAGGTGGTACTTGAAGCAACTTCGGTAATCTAGATAGAGGACAGAGCATAGATGAAGGCATAAAGCCATTTGGTGTATGTATGGCTGTGCATTTGCAGCAAGAGGCCAGGTTAGCGAGAGGTAGCTGGGGCTAGATTACATAGGTGTGCTAGTAATGGGGTACCACTGAGTAACTTGTAACTTGTCTTAAAGTCACACAGCTAATATGGGGCACAGCCAGGATTCAAATGCAAGCAGTGCAGTTGCAGACTCATAGTCCTATAACCACTGTGCTATATAGCTTCTCATGAGTTGTAGATCTTACAAAAAATTAAATTATACAAAATGATAGATAGTACTTGACACATGTATTCAATAAATGGAAGGCATTGTTATTGTCATCATCATCATCATCATCATTACTATTACAACACAGATGGTGTCTGAAGCATGGAGAGACATGGTAGAGTCACAGTAAACATGCTGGTTCAGAATGGAGTCTTAAGGTGCAGTCTTTCTGAATGGGAACATGTGAGGCAAGACCTCAATGGATCCCCCAGCCTACAGTAGGCTTTCAGGAGTTTTTGTCTGTAGCATTTTGGAATGCGTTTAGGTGTGTTTTTTTCCCCTGGGAAGAACTCCATGGTTGATGTCAAATATGAAGAGGAGTCCTGATTTTCTGAAGGTTAAGTACCATGGCCCCAAGGCGTGGGGCTATATCCCTCAAATGAACTAGGAAGGCAGATGGCAAGTTGGAGAGATGGTCTCAGGAAAGGCAAGATTAATCAAGAGGGTAAAAGACTGGGAAAAAAAGGGAGGAGGATGAAAAGAGTTGCCTGGTCATGAAAAACTTAGGAGACACCGCTTTCACAAAACATGGAAGATCTTAAATTATTGTGAATGAATAGATGGGATTATCTTATGAAGAAGACTGTAAATAGCTCAGCTGAGGTATTTTTCTCTTGAGAAGAGAGTCAGTTTGGTATAAAAATGAATTGACTTAGGATCAAATTTTATGTCTTCCATTAATAACAGGGTGCTTAACCAGCCTGTGACTTAGTTTCCTCAGCCATAAAATAGTACTAATCTTGAGGACTAAGTGAAACCTAATGAGAAGGTGTTTATTGACATGGAAGTTATCTCTATCGCTTATGCCCAGAGCTTGTTCCAGTGCCTAGCACCTACTAAGGGCTTAATAAATGTTAGCCTTGTTCCTTCTCTTTTTTGCTTCTTCTCAAATCATACCTACCTATGTCCTTCAAGCTTTTGACTGAGCAGATGGAAACCACTGCCAGTGATTTAGGACAGGAGGGGTAGACACTCCCACATTTGGCAAGAAACAGGATGGAGTAATGGGTAAAGGCTGTCCCTCACCAAGACTGCACCGGAGTGAAGAGCTAGTCATATTCCCAGCATCCCAAGTTGAAAATCTGAACGCATTTTCCAACATAATTAGACTCAATAAGTATTTTCTGAAGTACTTGTGGCCCAGTGCTTTATGATTAAACATTCTAATAATTAACTCTAGTAATTTTACCCCCCCAAGTAAAACATTGTTAGTCTAAAATGTACTGTAGAAAACAACTTTTGTGAAATGATCTTCTATAGTCAAAATGTCCTCTGAAATCACTCTCTGACCACTCTAAGGAGAAACTTAGCATTTGAAAGCAGAGTCAGTATTAGAAGACCTAGATTAGAAGACATTGGGGTTGTGCTCTTTCTCTACGTTCTAATATACAAAGTATTCTACACATCACAGGTTTACTTATGAATACGCGAGGAGACATCCAGACCTGTCTATACCAGAGCTTTTAAGAATTACTAATGTATACAAGGATCTTCTGCAAAATTGCTGCAAAACAGAAAACCCTCCAGGTTGTTACCGTCATGCGGTAGGTTCCATCATTGTAGGTTCAGATAATTAAAAAAAAAAAAAAAGCAAAAAAAACACTTTAAAAATTAATGTAAAAGTTTTACTCCGGTGTAGGGGTGGAAAATGTGATTGACCGATCTACGTCTGCTTCAAATTCAGTGTAAGATGATTGTTGGAAAGGCCAATCTCATCAGTTTGGCATATGTATAGTGTTTTTGACTACTAATCTGGTGTATTGATTAAAAAAGTTCTTCCCACTAAACATTTACATTTTTGTTTACATACTCTGTATTTTATTGAGTTATATTGGATTTTTTATTATTGTAAGAGTAATAAATGGCTATTGTAAATGATTAGGAAAGTATCAAAAGTTACCAAAAAAACCTTTCTGAGTCTATCACCAAGAAATAGTTATAATTAACATTAAAAAAATCTTTTTCGTACATGTATGCATATATGTGTGTGTGTGTTTAAACATAAGACCGTCATAATTCTCAGAAACTGTTTGGGCCTGTTTTATATTTGGTATCATAGGAAACTTTCCATTGTTGTTGTTGTTATAAATGTGCTCCATTAGTTTCCTGTTATTACCACAAACTATGTGGCTTACAACAATGAAAATGCATTCTCTGACAGGAGGCTAGAAGTCTGAAATGAGTCTCGGGGGTGAAGCTCAAGATATCAGAAGGACTGTGTTCCCTCCAGAGGCTCCAGGGAGACTATTCCTTGACTCTTCCTGTTGCCAGTAAAGAAATCTCCTTATGTCATTAAACAGCCTTCAAAATATACTTCTTTGTGATTGATGGCGTCCCATCATAAAGTAATTTATTTAACTGCTCTCCTACTGTGTGTCAAGACATTTGAATGTTTAGTTAAGTTGTTTTGTAAGTGACCCTGAGATGAGGATCTCATTCCATTTATCTTTATTAATACATATGACTATTATCTTAGGATAGATTAACAGAAGATACATGATTGGATGAAAATGTGTGGACTTAAAAAAAATTTGACACAAACTGCCAAGTTACCTTTCAGAAAGTTTTTGCCAGTGTTTAGTCCTACAACAGTGCTTGAAAATGCTCATTTCAACTTCATTTTTACCAATATTGCACATGGAAATTAACTTTGCTAGCTTTGTATGTAATAACAGTGACTGTGGTATAAACAACATTTATTTGATTTTTAAACAATGTTAAACTTTCCCCATATGATTCTAGCTATTACATTTATAACTCTTCTATGAATAATTTGTTCATTTTCCCACTGAAATTGGTGTTTTTCATGTCAATTCATATGTATTCCTTATATAGTGTAGAAATTGACATTTTTTGTTTCCCATTCCTTATATGTGATACTTTTGCTTTATTTAAAAACTTTCTACTAGAGTCTGGCACAGTGGCTCACACCTGTAATCCCAGCATTTTGAGAGGCTGAGGTAGAAAGATTGCTTGAGCCCAGGAGCTCAAGACCAGCCTGGGCAACACAGCAAGACCTCGTTACTACAAAAAATCAAAAAATAAGCTGGGCATGGTGGTGGGCTCCTGTAGTCCCAGATACTTGGAGGCTGAAGTGGAAAGATCGCTTGAGCCCAGGAGTTGCAAGTAGTGAGCCATGATTGTGCCACTGCTCTCCATATTTTCTTCTGCTTGCTATAAAAATCAGTTTATGCCCATTCGACTTTGAGCAATGGAGTCAGAAGACTTTCATTCCTGCTCTGTCACTGCACCTAAGAAAGCTGTTTGTTTCCCATTTTTAAATAATCATAGTGCTAAAAAAATTCCCTTTTTACATGGAGATACAATTTGTCCCACAGCATCCATCCATTGGTTTTTAGTTCTCTCTCTGGTGGCCACTTAGTAGATGTCTAATTTTATGCTATATGTGACAGAGTCCATCAGATAGTTGAAGACAGCTATTGGAGGTTTTAAATTCCAAATCCAAATAATGAAAAATAAATAAAATAAAGAAAACATGATGCAAATCATTAGGCAGCAATACTTACTAGCTGGGTTATTCTGGGCAGGTCACTTAATTTCACAAGATGAGTTGCCTTAAAAATGGAGCTAACAACTGTTCTGGCTATTTCAAAGAGAGAATTGAACGTGATCATTGTCAACGTAAGATTTAAATTCCACTTTGTAAATTGGAAGGCTCTAAAAAATGAACAAGATGATAATGAAAAATTTGGACTTTCAAATTTAACAAAAAATCTATAGCTAACAAAATTCAAATTATTGCACACACATACAAAAAGTACCCTCAATTTGGTGAATAATGAATAACAGGAAGAGTTTGAAAATACTATATAAATAAAAAAACTATTTGACAAGTTGACATCAAGCTTATGATTAAATTTTCAATAAAATGTTTGTAACCATGATTGTTCTTATTTTCAGGAAGACAAATTCAATGAGACAACCGAGAAAAGCTTCAAGATGGTACAACAAGAATGTAAACATTTCCAGAATCTAGGGAAAGATGGCTTGAAATATCAGTAGGTTGTTTGTACAAGTCGGCTAACCCTTGTTATCAGGATAAAATAAAGAACCATTCAAAGTGTTAAAAATTTAGCTCAGGTCATTCAGTTATGGCCAATTCTTAAACTCTGGGAAAAGAAATTAAAAAAAAAAGTCAAGAATACACTTTGAGCTGACATATTAATCTTTTACTGGAAATGAGGCTAGAAATGAAAGAAACAGGATTCTGGACAAATTGATTCTCTAATGCCTTAGTTTCTTTTGGAACTTGGCTTTCTCACACCTAACCCGGCAACCCTGGATCTGTCCCATCTGAAAGTGGACACAGTAAATTTCAAGTTGTTACAGTTTCTTCGGGAAGAGATGGTTTGCCGAGGATTTTAGCCCATTTTAACTGAACTTACAGAAATAACTTTGGGTTTGCTTAACACTTTAATATTTACTTTTTTAGTTCTCTTGTAAGCATTCATGAATAATATTAAGGTTTTCTTAATTGTGCTAACATATTTGTTGAAACTAAACATCTTCAAACAAAACAAAATGCAATTTAAAAATTTGATTTTGAGCAGTCTCCTCGGGTCCCCCTCCCACTGTGGGAGCTTTCCTGTCCTCTTAATAATTCCTGCTTTCTAAAAAAAAAAAAAAAAAAAGATTTGATTTTACTGTTTGTACAATTGTTAGGTGAGCATTCAAACTCGGTTCATTAAAGATCTTAGTTTCCCTCATCTCAGATTATCATTTTCAACATATATCTATTAGATTCTCCCTTTAAAATATTCACCAACTATGCAAAGGATTTCAAGCAGGATTTTATATATTAGCCGAGGTATTTGTCATTAAGGAGCTCCTAAACTTACAGATAAGACAGGACAGGCACATCTAAGAGTTTCTGAGATAACCATGGAATTTGACAGGAAGCTAAGATAGATCCAGGAAGCTGGGTGCAGGAGAAAACTGAGTAAAGAGATATTTCTCTACAATTTTATAAGATAGCAGAGGTTCCCATTGCACTTAATATCAGTCGTTTCTAGCCTTGAAGGTTCTAGGTTTCAGTACTTATGCAAGGGAAAATGGATAACCTGCTTTTGTTCAGAACCAATCAGACAAATGTTCTTCCAGCTACCTAATGAGACTCACAAAGATAGCCCCCCAACTCCCCACTGAAGAACTGATGTTTCTTGCCAAGAAAATGGTGATGGCTTTGACTACCTGCTGCACACGAAGTGGAGAGTTTGCTTGTGTTGATAATTTGGTGAGCATGGCCTGAATTCCTAACTATTCTTTTAAAAAGGGATATTTGCATACATTGATTTATGTGATTATCTGCCTTCTTCTCTTTATTGTCTTCAACAATGCCAAGCAAGGAATGTCAAGATTTTCTTTTCTTTCTTTCTTTTTTTTTTTTTTTTTGAGTTGGAGTCTCACTCTGTCGCTCAGACTGGAGTGCTGCGGCCGCTCCCGGGCACCGAAGCCTCGACCTGCTGGGCTCCGGCGATCCTTCCGCCTCAGCCTTCCGAGTAGCTGGAACTACAGGCGTGCTACCACGCCCGGTTGATTTTTTGATTTATTGTAGAGATGAGGTCTTGCCAAGTTGCCCAGGTGGGTCTCGAACCCGCGGGCTCAGGCAATCCACTCACCTCAGCTTCCCAAAGGCGTGGGATTCCAGGCTGAGTCACCGAGCCCGGCTTCAAGTTTTTCTTTTGGCCCACTTTGTGAAAACCTTAAGAAGTAAAAGAGAATGTCGTAAATATTTTGGGGGATGTTCTCTAAATTATCTTTCTTATTTTTATATTAGAAGTGATTTGTTAGAGAAAATAATTTAGAATCACAATATCATTTCAAAATGCTATAGGAAACCTTATAGTTTAATGTTACAAATTCTCCCTCTTTCCCCAAGGGGGAGAGTTTAACAAGAAAATTGCTTCTTCTAGCAATCAGGTGTTGAGTGTTATCTCTTTAGGGTTGGGATGGGGGGTATCTTGGGGGACCTCCAAGGAAAGGAATAAACCCAAGGACCACAGTGTTAAATTGTCACTTTTAGTTGGTGATTTTCAGCTCTCTGCTCACAATCGAAAGTTTGTGTATATTACTGAGAAGTTCACATCTGTAGGCATCTGTTGTGATGTGGATTTTGGTCATAATGCCAATAGGACCCCAGCCTCTACTTTTCTTTGTACATAGTGATATGTTATGAGTGTGTGTGTGTTTTCCTGAGTAAGGTTAACTGAGCTTCAAACAGTCTAGCTATTCATTTAACCATATTTTTCAAAAGTCGGTTCAAGTTTTAAAATCATATTTGCGTTGTGACTCTCATTGGCACAGGTGGATTCAGCTCTTGGAGAACTTTGTGGGATAAATGGAAATCGAACTATCAACTCTGCTGTGGACCGCTGTTGCAGAACAAACTTTGCCTTCAGAACGCCCTGCTTTAAGGATTTGAAAGCTGATAAGACATACGTGCCTCCACCCACCAGTCAAGATTTATTTACCTTTCACGCTGACTTGTGTCAGGCCCATAATGAAGAGCTTCAGAGAAAGAAAGACAGGTGCAATCTCTCCCATTCCTCTTTTTCCTCAGCCTGAAGACAACACCATGTGTTAGTGAAGTTTATTGTAAATAATATGGGTTTTTGGTATCATGATCCCGTTCCTTCCACCACACTTTCTACTCTCTTCTTTTTCTCCAGAGAAACACCAGTGCATATTTCTTGCCATTGTTTATAACTAAAAACCTAGCCTGTCTTTTCCTTTGAAAGAGTATCCAGTAGACTATGATTTGGAAAGGCCAGTTAGAGCAGCCAGCAAAAAGGTTTATAGGTAGGTTCCTAATGACCTGGAATTTTTTGAGAGAATGCCCTGAGAAGCCTGCTTAATGTTTAAAGAGGAGAGGCCCAAAGGGATAGAGATTTTACTTTTATTCTCTCAGGCAATGCTTTAAATGCCAAGAAATAAGACCTGTTTTTTAAGTTTAGACAGTACCTGTAGCAAGTGTAGTGGAAAGAGCATTCAGCTACTGAACAAGAGGGATTGGAGGTTGTTTTGGATGTGAATTTTCCAGAAAGATCAAATGTAGTCATGTATTCTATAATACTGTGCGTAATAAAGACCTAATATATGTTTTCATTTTTAATAGAATAATACTCTTTTTTTTTTTTTTTTTGAGTCAGGGTCCCACTCTGTCGCCCAGGCTGGAATGCAGTGGCACGTTCCTGGCAAACCCCAGTTTTGACCTGCTGTGCTCCGGCAATCCTTCCATCCCAGCCTTCCAAGTAGCTGGAACCACAGGTGCATGCTACCATGCCCACCTCATTTTTTGATTTATTGTAGAGACGAGGTCTCTCCATGTTGCCCAGGCTGGTCTCAAACTCGTGAGCTCAGACAATCCTCTCGTTTCAGCCTCTCAAACTGCTGGGATTACAGGCTTGAGCCACCATGCCCAGCTGAATAATTCTTTTATTATGTGCCATAATAATAATGTAATACACCCTCATATTTTGTAGCCCATCCTATTCTAATCTGGTCTATTTTAATTCTTTTAACTATCTTTTTTTCTTTTTTTCTTTTTTTTTTTTTTTGAGTTGGAGTCTCACTCTGTCGCCCAGACTGGAGTGCAGTGGCCACTCCCGGCCACTGCAGCCTCGACCTGCTGGACTCCGGCAATTCTTCCGCCTCAGCCTTCCAAGTAGCCAGAACTACAGGCGCACGCTACCACGCCCGGCTAATTTTTGATTTATTGCAGAGATGAGGTCTCGCCAAGTTGCCCAGGCGGGTCTCGAACCCGCAGGCTCAGGAAATCCACTCCCCTCAGCCTCCCAAGGTGCAGGATTACAGGCTGAGCCACCGAGCCCGGCTTTTTTTTCATTTTAAAAGCAAAAGTGAGAAAACACAAAATGTTGTTAGTTCTTAAATGTGAGGGATGGGTATACAGGACTTAATACATTATTCTTTCTACTTTTGTGCAGGAAAAATTTTATTACTTAAAAAGTTTATTCTAAAAATGTACTTTTGAAACCCACCAGTGGATTGGATTGCACTTGCTTCTTGAAAATCACTGAAATTCTAGAAGTTACTAGAAATTAAGGAAATTACTATTGTTTATGGCAGTTGTTACACTTAGTTGTAATAGCTTCTTCTTTTTTTAATTGCCTCTTTGGCATCATTTTAAAATTAATATCTAACAATTGCACATTTTTTGGAGTACATGTGATATTTTGATATCTGTGTACAATGTGTAACGATAAAATCTGGGAATTGGAATAGCCATCACCTCAAATGTTTATTCGTGTGTGTGTGTGTGTGTGTGTGTGTGTGTGTGTATTGGAAACATTGTAGTTCTCTTCTAGCTATTTTGAAATGTGCAATACATTATTTTTCGCTGTCATTTCCCTTCCGTACTATCAAATACTAGAAATTATTTCTTCTATCCAACTGTATTTTTGAACCCCTTAACCAACTTCTCTTTGTCCCTCTTTCCCTTTGTACACACCTTTTTTTTTTTAAGATGTGGGGTACAATTCAGGCTTAAGTATACAAGTAGACGTTGTACAGGTAAAGTTTGGGCCTCCCTTTAGCCCCATTTTGCCTGGTTTGAGATCAGGTACCCTTATTGATGTTGTGTCCCTCCCATCCACCCATGCTGGCAGTATCCCACTACTGCCAAACCCTTTTTTATAGCATTATGGTAAATGTTCAGGGTCCGCTTATGAGTGAGAACATGTGGTACTCTGTTCTTTGTTTCTGTGATAGATGACAGAGTATGATAGACTCTAAATTCATCCAAGTTTCTGCAAAGTCCATAATTTTGTCCTTCTTTATGGCTGCACAATATTCCATTGTGCATATGTACCATATTTAAAAAAAAATCCAGCCCAGTTTCCAAGGGCAGTACGATTTTTTCCATGTTTTTGCTATTGTGAATAGTGCTTCAATAAACATGCGTATGTAGGTATCATTTTTGTAGAATGATTTGAGTTCCTCTGGCTATATTTCCATTAGGGGGAGTGCTGGCCATATGGAAGGTCAATGTCTAGTTCTTTAAGAAGCCACCACACTGTTTGACAAAGAGGTTGCATTTCCATCAGCAGTGTGGAAGTATTCCCTTTTCTCCACATCCTCACCAGCAACTGTTGTTGTTTGTTTTTATTAATGATTGTCATTCTGACTGGGATTAGGTGGCATCCCAATGTGGTTTTGATTTGCATTTATCTGATGATTAGTAAGGCTAAGCACTTTTTCATGTGTCTGTTGGCTCCCCATATATCTTCTTTTGAGAAGTGTCTGTTCATGTCTTTTGCCCACTTTTTAAAAAAACTTTTACTTTTTTTAATTTTAAAGATGTGGGGTACAATTCAGGGTTAGGTATACAAATGTTCATTCTGCAAGCACCCTTGTTGACAGGGTGTGCCCCCCTCCCCCAGGCAGATTCCCACTATTGCCAATCCCGCTTCCCTGCCTTCCTACCGGCAGTTTCCTGCTACTGCCAATCCTTTTCTTATAGTATTACGGTAATTGTTCAAGGTACACTTATGAGTGAGCACATGTGATACTCAGTTCTTTATTTCTGTGAAAGATCACTCAGTATTATAGACTCTAGGTCCATCCAGGCTGCAGTGAAGTTCATGATTTTGTTCATTTATGGCTGCATCATATTCCATTGTGTATATGTACCACATTTGTTTTATCCAGTTCTCTTTTGATGGGCAGCATGGTTGGTTCCATATTCCTGCTACTGTGAACAATGCTGTGATAAACATCTATGTGCAGGTATCTTTTTTACAGAGTGATTTGAGTTCTTCCAGGTATATTCCCAGTAAGGGGATTGTAGGGTCGTATGGAGGGTTGATTTTTTGATCTCCTAGGAATCACCACACTGTTTTCCACAGAAGCTGTACTAGTTAACACCCCTACCAACAGTGTAGAAGTGTTCCCATTTCACTGCATCCTCTCCAGCATCTGTTGGTTTTTTAGTATTGATGATAGCCATCCTGACTGGAGTTAGGTGGTATCTCAGTGTAGTTTTAATTTGCATTTCTTTGATGACTAGTGAGGCTGAGCATTTTTTCATGTATCTGTTGGTTGCTCATATGTCTTCTTTTGAGAACTGTCTATTCATATTTTCTGCCCACTTTGTAATGGGGCTTTGATCTTTTCTTTTTGGCACGTTTGAGTTCCTTGTAGATCCTGGATGTTAGGCCTTTGTCAGACATACAGTTGGCAAATATTTTTTCTCAGTCTGTGGTCTGTCTCACTGCTCTCTTGATGGTTTCTTTGGCTTTGCAGAAGCTTGTCAGTTTGATGAGGTCCCACTAGTTTATCTTATCTCTTATGGCATGGGCACTTGGTGTTTAGATAAAAAATTGGTTGCCAGGGTGTCTCCTGCATTTTCTAAGGTTCTTATAGTTTGAGGTTTTATATTTAGGTCTTTGATTCATTTAGAGTTGATTTTTGTGTATGGTGATAGGTAGGAGTCTAGTTTAATCTTCTACATGTGGTCAGCCAGTTTCCCTGACACCATTTACTGAATAGGTTCTCCTCTCCCCAGTGGTTGGTGGCGGAGGCTTTGTCAAAGATGATTTGGTTAAGAAATTGAGGTTTTTCTTCTGGAATCTCAATCCTGTTCCATTGGTCTATATGTCTGTTCTTGTACCAATACCAGGCTGTTTTGATTATTGTAGCTTTATAATAAAGTTTAAAGTCTGGGAGCGTGATACCTCCCGCTTTGTTCTTTTGTTGAGGATTGTTTTGGCGATTCGTGGTCATTTATATTTCCATATGAATTCCTGTATTGTCATTTCCAAGTCTGAGAAGAATGCTGCTGGTAATTAAATGGATATTGTGTTAAATCTGTAGATTGCCTTGGGTAGGATGGACATCTTAACAATGTTGGTTTTCCATTCCATGAACATGGAATATTTTTCCATTTGTTTGCATCATCTTTGATTTCTTTGAGCAGTGTTTTGTAGTTTTCTTTGTAATGGTCTTTCACATCTCTGGTTAGGAAGATGCCAAGGTATTTGACCTTTTTTTCTGGCTATTGTGAATGGGATTGTGCTTTTTATTTGGGTTTCTGTTTCTTTATTATTGTTGTTTGCCCACTTATTAATGGGGCTGTTTGTTTTTTTTCTTTTGGCACATTTGAGTTCTTTGTAGATCCTGGATGTTAGGCCTTCCAGATATACAGTTGGCAAATATTTTTTCCCATTCTGTGGGCTGTCTCCTAGTTCTTTTGATGGTTTCTTTTGCTTTGTAGAAATTTTACAGTTTGATGAGGTCCCACTTGTCTGCCTTATCTCTCATGGCATGGGCATTTGGGGTTTTGATCAGGAATAGGTTGCTAGTTCCAATTTCTATAAGGGTATCTTCTGCATTTTCTAAGGTTCTTATGGTCTGAGGTTTTATATTTAGGCCTTTGATCCATTTAGAGCTGATTTTAGTGGATGGTGATAGATAGGGGTCCTGTTTTCAATTTTCTGTATGTGATCAGCCAGTTTCCCAGCACCATTTACTGAATAAGTTCTCCTCTCCCCAGTGATTGTTGGTGGAGGCTTTGTCAGAGATGTGTTGGTTGAGAAATTGAAGTTTTGCTTCCAGAATTTCTATCCTGTTCCATTGGTCCATATGCCTATTGTACCAATACCAGGCTGTTTTGATTATTGTAGCCTTATAAAGTTTGAAATCTGAAAGTATAATGCCTCCCACTTTATTTCTTTCACTGAGGATTGTTTTGGCTATTTTTGGTTGTTTATGTTTCCATATGAATTTCTGTATTGTCATTTCCAGGTCTGAGAAGAATTATGTTGGTAATTTAATGGGTATTGAGTTGAATCTGTAGATTGCCTCTGGTGTAATGGACTTCTTAACAATGTTGATTTTTCCAATCCATGAGCATGGAATATTTTTCCATTTGTTTGAATCTTAGAATTTTTGGTTAGTATTTTGTAGTTCTCATTGTAAAGGTCTTTCACTTCTCTGGTTAGGAAGATGCCAAGGTATTTCATTTTTTATGTGGCTATTTTGAATGGGACTGTTTTTTTCATTTGGTTCTCTGCTTGGTGTTGGTATATAAGAAAGCAACCATCTTTTGAACCTTTATTTTGTACCCTGAGACTTTGCTGAAGTCCTTTATCATTGAAAGCAGATTTTTGGCAGATACTCTGATTTTTGAGGCATAGGATCATATTGTCAGCAAAGAGGGATAACTTAACTTCCTCTTTTCCTATGTGTAAACCCCCAATTTCCTTCTCTTGTCTAATTGCTCTAGCAAGGACTTCCAGCACAATGTTGGACAAGAGGGGTGAGAGTGGGCAGCCTTGTCTTTTCCTGGTTTTCAGGGGAAATAGTTCCAGTTTCTGTCCATTTTGCAATATGGTGGATGTAGATTTCTTGTGGATGGAGTTTACTATTTTGAGGTACGTTCCTTCTTTGCCCAGGTGTTTGAGGGTTTTCATCAAGAAGAGATGTTGGGTTTTATCAAAAGCTTTTTCTGCATCTAATGATATAATCATGTGGCTCTTGTTTTTACATCTGTTGATATGTTTAATTACATTTATGATCTTGTGTATGTTTAACCAACCCTGCATCCTGGACATAAAGTCTACTTGGTCATGGTGGATGAATTTTGAGATGTGTTGTTGGATCTGGTTTACTAGAATCTTGTTGAGAATTTTTGTATCTATATTTATTAGGGATATTGACCTGTAGTTCTCTTTTTTGTTGGATCTTTATACAGTTTTGGGATCAGTGTGATGTTAGCTTCATAAAATGATTTGGGGAGAATTCCATCTTTCTCAATTGCCTGGAATACTTTCAATAGATTTGGTATCTTTTTCTTGGTTGTTTTGTAGAACTCCGCTGGAAAGCTGTCTGGTGCAGGGCTTTTTCTTTTTTTAGGTGGATTTCTTATGATGGAGTCTATTTCTTGGGTTGTTATTGGCCTATTTGTGTCTCAATGTCTTCTTGTTTCAATCTTGGGAGGTTGTGTGATATCAGAAAGTCCTCCATTTCATTTAGGTTATCAAGTTTGTTTCCAGATGGGTGTGCAATCTCTGATCATTTTTTGTATTTCTTTGGGGTCAGTTGTGACTTGATATTTTGCATTTCTGATTGTGTTTATTTGGACTTTTTCTTGGTCATTCTGGTTAGGGTTTCATCAATCTTGTTTATTTTTTCAAATAACCACTTTTTTGTTTTGTTGATTTTATTCTATGATATTTTTGTCTTCTATGTCCCATATTTGGGCTTTTACTTTGGTGATCTGGATTCTTCTGCTAAAGTTAGTGTTTTGGTGGTCTTGTCTTTCCAGCCCTCTTAGGTGATTTGTTAGACTGCTAGCTTGTGATCTTTCCATTTTCTTGATGTGTGTTCGTAGAGATATAAATTCCCCCCTTAAAACTGTTTTCATAGTATCCCAGAGGTTTTGGTAGAATGTTTCTTCATTTTCATTTGTTTCCAGGAATCTTTTAATTTCTGTTCTGATTTTTGTGTTGACCCAGTTGTCATTCAATGTCATGGTGTTTAGTGTCCACGTTTTTGTAGGTTTTGGGGAAATTTTGTTGGTGTTGACATTTATATTTTTTCCTCCGGTCTGAGAAGATACATGGCAGTATTTTGATCTTATGAAATTTGTTTATGCTTGATTTATGGCCGAGGATGTGATCAATCTTGGAGTACATTCCGTGTGGTAATGAGCAGAATGTATAGTCTGTGGTTTTGGGGTGGAATATTCTGTAGGTCTCTATTAAGTCCATTTGGTCAAGCATCAAATTGAGGTTCTGGATCTCTTTGTTGATGTTTTGACTGAATGATCTATCTAGGGTTGTTAGTGGAGTATTTAAGTCCCCAGCTATAATAGTGTTAGAATCAATATCTTTTTTAAGTTTAATTAATAATTGCTTTATAAATGCTGGTGCTCCTCTTGGGTGCACATTTGATTAGAATGGATATCTCTTGTTGACAGATCAAACCTTTTTATCATTATGTAGTGTCATTCTGTACTTTTTAAAATTTTTGATAGCTTAAAGGTTATTTGGTCCAATATTAAGATTGCAACTCCTGCCTTCTTTTGTGATCCATTGACCTGGAAACTTGTTTTTCGCCTTCCACTTTTGAGTCTATATGCATCCCTTGTTGTGTGATGAATTTCCTGGATGCAGCAAATTTTTGGGTCATGGTTTTTTATCCATGTGATTCTGTGTCTTTTAGTCCATTCACATTCAGGCTGATTATTGAAACGTGATTATATATCCCTGTCATGAGGTTCCTAAAAGTTTTTCTGTTTGTTTTCTTTTAGCTTTCAGGTTGATGTATGTATGTGTTTTCAGTTTTGCAGTTGTGATATATTCTCTGCTGATTCTGTCCTTTTGGGAAATGTGTGGTCATTCTTTTGTGCTTAATACTCTTTTAAGCGTCTCCTGTAGAGCTGGTCTGGAAGCTGCTAATCTCTTAGGGATTGGATGTCTGGGAAGGATTTTAATTTTCCATCGTTGATGAAGCTGAGCTTGGCTGGGTAGGAAATTCTTGGTTGAATTTGTTTATCTTTGAGAACTTTGAATATTGGATTCCAGTCCTTTCTAGCTTGTAGTGTTTCTGCCAATAGGTCTGTTGCTATTCTGATTGGTTTTCCCCGGAAGGTAGTCTGACCTTTCTCTATTGCTGCCTTTAGGGTTTTTTCTTTTGTGCCTAATTTGTGTAGGCAAATTGCCATGTGTCTAGGGGTTGGTCGTCTCATTTGATGTCTTGCAGGGTTTCTCGGTATCTCTTATGTTTGGATGGTCACATCTCTGGTGAGATGCAAAAAGTTTTCTTGGATAACTTCCTGGAATACTTGCTCCATGGTGTTCTCTCATTTCCTTTCTTATTCTGGCATACCAATCAGGCATCCATCCATTTCCTAATCCCTGTTGTATTCTGTTGGTTATTTCCATTGTTTGGGCTCTGAGGTCTGATTTTTCAGGCATTTTCTCTTTGTTACACTGGGAATTACCTGTGTTCTTCTATTGATTTTTCCTCATTTGTGACAGATCTCTTTCTTTCCTCTTTAGTTCCATTATTCAGTGGTAGTGGGAGAGGCTTTCCCTTCTGATGTTTGCTCAGCCCTCTATTCTTCCCTGATCAGGGCTCTGAATTTGTTCTATTTTGAAATAGGGTTGTGAGTGAGAAACTTTGCTGTCTCTTATAGTCTTGAGATTTGAATAAGGTGGAGGATGGGGAGTTAGGATTCAGAAACTACCTGCAAATAACAATGTTCACTGATTGTGGTATAGTTTCCCTGAGACCCACTCCCTACCACCAACACTCTATATGATGATGCTGTGGGTGTGTGTGTGTGTGTGTGTGTACACCCTGAGTCCATTCACACTTTTTATATCATCTTTAAGTTTAGCAGGAAAGTTCCAGGATATCCTTTTAAAAGTGATAACTCCTCTAACTCTTTGCACCCACCTAAGATGAGATCCTGAGACTCATGATTGTGTAATAAGCATTTTTGAGAAGAGGAGCTCAGAAAGAAATCATTAATTAATTCTATTTGGCATATTTGGGCCAGGTTTCTTGTCAACCTAGTGAAGCAGAAGCCTGGACTGACAGATGAGAAGCTGCTGACTTTGTTTACAAATGTCACTCTTGTGGTGGAGAAGTGCTGCAAAGCCGAGGGCCCTGAGGCCTGCTTTAATGAAGAGGTATCATATTTCTTTTCTTCTGAAAACCAACTGGTATTTCTGCTCAAATAAATTAAACAGGACACCACAGGATCCTGATTCCTCCTGGTTGGACCCTGCTTCCTCCACATGGGACCCTACTTCCTCACTTTGGGACCCTGCTTCCTCCCCTCGGGACCCTGCTTCCTCCCCATGGGACCCTGTTTCTTCCCAGTGGGGTCCTGCTTTCTTCCCATGTGCCCCTGCTCCCCCCCCCACGGGTCCCTGCACCCTCCCTCCAATGGGACCCTTCTTCCTCCCTGCAGGACACTGCTTCCTTCCCAGGGGACCATGCTTCCTCCAGGTGGGACCCTTCTTCCTTTCTGGATTGCTAATGAGTTCTGTGTTTGACAGCACAATTGTCATACAATTCATATGCAGTCAGCTCTCTGAAACAGGCTTTGGACCTTCTCCCTGTTATAAGAAAAGCTGTCAGGAAAACTTAGGTTCTAATCCCAGCAGTCTTGGTCATGTAACTTAAAGTGCAATGCAGTTCAGCATCTGTAAATAAAGATGACAATAATTATTCTTGAATTACACCCCAAGTCCTTACTCTTCTGTTTGGAATCACCCATTTGTTCTGTCGCTAAGACAGAGTCAAAGTGACTTGCAAAGGAAATCACAATCAGCAATAAAGAGAGGGGAGCAGAAAGTGTGTTGGAAAGAAGCATTTCACAAGTGCCTGTTCCATATTCCTGGACCTTGTCCCAATATCTCTGTTGAGAATAATGAGGAAGTCAGGACAGCAAGGGGGAAGAACGGAAAAATGGCTCCTGTGTGCTCTCATTCCAGTGACACTGGCATCTGTGGCCACTTACTGTGGTGTGAACCCCAGCTATCTGTGACAGTCAGTCCCCATGGACAGCTCCGTGGATGTGTCTTTCCAAGTTTCTTTCCCAGAAAGGCCCACTTCATTCCAAAACTCAAAGCTCATGCACACCCACAGGCACACAGACTCAAACATGCCTTCTGCTATAGATGACAGCTCTCTACTTGTCTGAGTGAGTGCTTAGTATGTGGGGATTTTTTTCTGGGGGGGTAGGTATATGTTCTTCGGTTTTTTAAACATATACTTTATTTTACTTAGAGGGTGTAGCCAATATCTAGCATTTACCTGAGTAAAGCAATATCTAGCATTTACCTGAGTTCAGGCCGTGTGAAGGGAGGGATGAATTTATCGGCAGTTGTTACAAGGTCTTGTGTGTCTATTTCAAGTTCACTTGGAGAAAGAATGTTTACTGTCTTCCTGTATGATATAGGAGTGCTTTAAACTGTCTTTAAAATTCAGGGCAACATGCTTCACTAAATTTAAATAATAGTGTAAAGTTTTTCTTTCTATGTATTTTTTATTTTTTTACTTTCTTCCTCTCAGGGTCCAAAAATTGACAACTGATGTCGTGTTGCTTGAGAAACACAAAGTAAAAAGTGCCAAAGGTAATACCTTTTGTTTCAATCAAATGTCAAATGTATTTGCAGATTATTTGGTCTTCCTATTTTTCTGCCTGTTATGCTTCATTGTCTATTCTGGTTCATCCTACATGCTTTGTAATTAACAGACCTGATGTTGGTCTTATACTGTCTTTCTGGGTAATAACCACTCCTTATGGGGTATTGATGCTTCACTTGTGCTAGCACGTCTCTTACTGTTCAGGGGGTTTTCTGCATAGCCAAGAGGCTGCCATTGCATTCAGCTGTCTGGACCAGAAAGGAATGACAAATCTCTGAATGTCGACAGAAAAAGAGGGGTAACTCTCCAACAGTTGAGGTGGACAGACAAACCTCAATGACCTTTTTCCAATATTCTTTTTTAAAGAAATCACTTTATTTAGATATGATTGACATACAGAAAAAAAGTCTTGGCACAGCATTTACATAAAAAGCTGCATATTTGTGATTTCAAAAATTGTTATAAAGAATGTCATCACCCTTGCAACTTATGTAAGTCTCATAACATAAACTTTTTGTTTAGGAACGAAATGTTGCATAGACATAGCAATGATATACAGTATCCTTGAAGAGAGATCTGAACCCCAACAGAGGGTAGATTTAGATCTACAAGAGGCAAAACAGAGTTACCTCTAATAGTTTGTTAAAATACATGATGATCACCCACATCGTAACATTTCATTTTCTTTTGATTCATAAAACACTATTTTTCCTTTTCAGTGATGACAAGCTTATAGGTTCCCATCTGTGCTGTGGTGATTTTTATTTCCTGAAAAGAACAAAGTAAAAGGATTCTTCTGTAACCTTTACCTGAAATCATGTAATTGCAGTAAGCAATAAACACAATTATGAAGTTATTTCTCAGACTGATGTCATATATCAACCTGACCACAATTAAGTAATTGTGACTTATTTATTCCATCTGCGTTTTTTGCTCCCTGGCTGCATCTGCCCCCTACTTCATGGAAGTCAGAACTCTGAAGAGCAGCTGTGGGGGCAGAGTGCTCTGCGATCTTGGCCCTGTCACAACTGGGGAAAAAACAGGGAGCTGAGGACTAGCACCTACTACTACAACTACTGCAACTGCTAACAGTTGACATTTGTTGAATGTTTTCGGGGTACCAAACTTCACTCTAGATGCTTTTCAGGCATTATTTAATTTAATCCTGACAACTCTATGAGTAGGTATCATTTTCATTTCCATTTTACAAACAAGTCTTGGGGAGACTAATTTGTTCATGGTGGTATGGCCAGCAATTGGCAGAACTAAGGTTTGAATTCGTGTCCCCTAATTCTGGAATAATATTCTTTTTTTTTTTTTTGAATTGGAGTCTCACTCTGTCGCCCAGACTGGAGCACAGTGGAACGCTTTCGGCCACTCCAGCCTTGACCTGCTGGGCTCCGGCGATCCTTCCGCCTCAGCCTTCCAAGTAGCTGGAACTACAGGCGTGCTACCACGCCCGGCTAATTTTTGATTTATTGTAGAGATGAGGTCTTGGTAAGTTGCCCAGGTGGGTCTCGAACCTGCAGGCTCAGGCAATCCACTCACCTCAGCCTCCCAAAGCACGGGATTACAGGCTGAGCCGCTGAGCCCGGCTGGAATAATATTCTTAATCACTGTACACACCACCTCTTAGGTATGACCTTGTTGCCTACCTTACACAATCTGTTATTCGGAGAGGAGGAAGAACATCCAAGGCAATAGCAACAATGATGCTTATTCCCCTGTATTCCACACCAAGATTCCTGTTATGGCAGAGCTGTGAATGTTTGGTGGGAATGTCAAAGGAAAGGAGAACTCAGGAAGTGAAGATTGTTCATGGGCTTATGGCTTAGCTATCCTGATTGTTCTCTAAACGTTTAAGGTTTTTAGTGTTTCCATGTCTAACATTGAAGATGATGACCATTTAGTAGATAATACATGAGGATATTCACAAAGTCCTTTTAGTATAATGGTTAGAGCATAGTCTTTGAATATTTATTCAACAAATATTTATTGGAATTCTACTGTGTGTCAGACACCGTGGATACAAATGTAGCAGAAGGACTTGGTTCTCATATCTTGCTGAGCGGGGAGAGAGACAGTAAGCAAGCAATCACATTTTCATGTCTTGGTTGCAGGAACCCCTGCTCTGGATACACGTGGCACAGACACTTATTCTAAGCTGAAGGTGCAGGGTGAGAAGGGAATGGGGGGCTTCCAATTTCTACTGCCATTAGCTTGCTGTAGGGCCTCAGGCAAGTTTCTTACCCTCTATGACTTTCATTTCTTTGTGTAGAATGGGCTAATAATCCCCACGTCACAAAGGCTTTAGAACAATGAATGAAATTACTATTTAAAGTATGCAACACATTGGCCGACAGATAATAGGTGTTCAATTCGTAAAACTCCCTTGTCCTTTAGCCATTTTCTCCAAACAGTCTCATTTACCAATGAATATGACAAAGAAAAAAGTTTTACTTAAACAACAGATAATAGAGTGAACAAAGAGAAGTGAAACAAAGCACAATTAGTTAATTCAATTTGATACCTAATAGTGGATTCTGCTGTGTTCAATGCCATTTTATTGTATTTTAATTTCTTATTTGATGTCTAATCATTTGAAACATATTTATAATGGTCTTCTCTGTTGATGTTAACATTTCAATACCATTTTAAGAGAAATAGATACAGAACTAGGGTCCCAGGAACCTGCTGCCCTCATCAAGACTCTGTTATCCCAGAGGAAACTGCCATGCAACTCTTTTTCTACTGTCATGCCAGAGTACACACTAATACAAGGAGGGAAGGAGGGAGAGGGATGGTTTATTCAAAAGATACATTTTGCCTGAAGAAGAGAGGATTTGGAGTGGGTACAAATCAAACTTTTTCTGTATTACTTGCACGGAACTTGTGCCAATGAATGGAATGTACTTGGACTTGATAGAGGAAAAGCTTCCTAACATTAGAGATGCTTGTAGATGTGCCAAGCTTCATGGGACAGTAGTGAGTACCAAGACTGCGTGTACTGGAGCTGTTACCACCTGGGTTTCTGGCAGGATCCAGGTATCCAATTCTGTTCTCTCTAGGGTCCCTTCCAACTCTGGTTTCTCTGACTTAAGCAAGAATTAAACTTGCTGTGAAAATAATATTTATTAAAAGTCATCGTGTGTCTTGTACACTTTCCATTTTTTTAAAATCCTCAAAGCATCCTGAAGAACTTGCTATCTTAAAGGACACCTGTGGTGATGTCTATGGAGTGCTATTACCAAACCCATCCACCTGCTTCTTGTCTTTCCTGTGGTCTAGAATTCCATCACTAGTTACTGATAAGGGTTACAGGACCACTTGTCTTAAAATACAGCATTCAAAAAATCATGGACTTTGCAACAAATTGGATGGAATTGGAGACCATCATACTAAGTGGAATGTAACCACCACGCCTGGCTAATTTTTGTATTTTTATTTTGTAAAGATGAGGCCTCACTATATTGCCTAAGCTGGTCTTGAACTCCTGGGCTCAAGCAATCCTCCTGCTTTGGCCTCCCAAAGTACTGGGATTACAGGCATGAGCCCCCATGCCCAGCTGGGACCTTACTTTCAACACTATCATTTGGGCAATATGGGCTCTAAAGTCAGACCGACCTGAGTTTTACCTGTAAGTCCATGACCAAAGTACATAACTTGAGTCTTATTTTCTCATTCAAGAAATAATAGTATTGCTATCGACCTGAAAGTCATATAAAGTGCCAGATCCACAGTAGGTTCTCAATTAATTAGATCCCATTCTTTTGGGTTTATTTCTAGTGCTTGTGCTCTGAAAAACTCCTCTTTCCAACAACTTGAAAATGTCCCCAGCATTAGAAATAGAGCCCTGATCATTTACGTAATCCATGGTAATACTTGTTTATCTCCTCCTTTAGCACTTTAGAACTTTTGTCGTGTTAATGGGCATTCTCAGAAAGTGGGTCTTTGCAAAAAGTGTTTATTGATTACTTTATTACAAGGTTTGCATGTTGTAATCTTGAAAAAAAAAGTAGGTTGACACAATTGTTTTAAAATACAGCATTCATAAAATCATGGGCTTTGCAGCAAATGGGATGGAGTTAGAGACCATCATACTAAGTAGATTATCACAGAAACAAAGAACTGAATGCCGCATGTTCTCACTCATAAGCGCTCTGAACACTAGTCACATTAGTACAAGGGAGAGATCAGCAGTCGTTGGGCACTGCCAGTGGAGAGAGGGAGGGTTGAAGGGGGGTTGGGGGGCACATGACTACACAAAGAGTACCTGGAACTACCAGGGGGAGTGAGGACAGTTAGAAGCCCAAATTTCACCTGCATGCAGCCTACTTCTGTAGTTAACCCTTACTTGTACCCCACATCTTTATATAAAATCAAGTAAAAAATAAAAGAATACTGCATTTATGAATAAATGCAATCCACCAATATTTCTTCACTGTCACAAATTTCCTCAGTTTGATCAGAGTCATAGACTGGAAAAAATATTCAGCAGAATATTTAATTGTAATAGTAATTACTTGAAAAGAATATAAATAAGTTATTTATTTCTCCCACATGATAGACCACCTTCCATCAAGGTTCATATAAAACAATGAAGATTTTTAAATCCACATCTTTTTTTTGTTTTCTTCAGCTATATTGAGTAATCAAATTCTTACAGAAGTTTACTAGATGCAGGTGGGAAATCCTACTTCTAATCTATACGAGTATATCAGGTATAAGGATATGATAAATAAGACACAAAGACTACTGAAGTGTATTTGGAAAGGCATCTCTTTCTCAGAGGTCATCACTGTCAACAGAATTATTGAAAAGTGACAGACATTAATGTGTGGAATAAACATAGAAAGGGAGCTAATATATTGAGGCACCATGAACAGGAAGATCCCACTTTAGCCTTACTTCTATTTTTTAATTTAATTTAATTTTTTATTAATTAATTAATTTATTTATTTTAAAGATGTGGGGTACAATTCAGGGCTAGGTATACAAACATTGATCATGCAGGTACCCTTGTGAAAGAGTTTTACATTTCAAACTTGGGTTTGGAATTGGATAAGCAATTTTAGACAGAGCAACAATATGACTAAGAACCGGGATAATATTATGAGTTACATGCTTTGCACATTTGCTTTATTTAATCCTAATCCACACTCAGTATAGTAGAACTTACTTATATTTTACAGTTAGAGAAACAGAAACTCAGAGAGTTTAAATTGTTAGCTAGAAGTTGAACTCAGAATAGCTATCTCTAGAACCTTTCCTTAGTTTAATATAGCAAATAATAATGGTTTATTTACTTAATAGATAGCTGCTGAGCTCTTTGGAAGCTACTAATTAAGAAGGAAGACATTGGTATCAATAGAGAACATGTGCATATGATTGTGGTGAGTGGGGCTCATGAAGAAGATGCAGGTGATGGGTAAATCCAAGATGTGTGAGATGCTGTCATTGCCACATTAAGTTTGGAAAAGTGTTAATGCTTATACTTTGATTCCTAATGCTAGCCTTTAACTTTAGGTATGCTAGCAACTTCTAATGTAACGAGTTCAATGACTAAATCATCAAGAGTTTTTAATTCAGGAATGTCAACCCAAGTGCATGCAGCTTATTAGTAGACCAATGATAGATTTCACTTGCACAATATATTTCAGTATAAATAAGTCATTCACAGAATACAGTTTAAATACAAGTGAAGATATGTTCTGGCAATTTGTTCTAATTTATTATGGTAAACAAAACAGATTTAGAAATTAATGAAAGAATAAATATAGATTGTAGAATTGTAAATGAGAATTTAAATTAGGAAAATGTTTTCTTATGTAATATCTTAGTCAGTCTAAGATGCTATAACAGAATGCCATAAACTGGGTGACTTATAAACAACAGAAATTTACTTTTCACAGTTCTCGAGGCTGGGAAGTTTAAATTCAAGGCATCAGATCCAAACTTCACCAGCATGTAGATTACTTATGTACCTAATCCTGACTTGTACCCCATATCCTTATAATAAAACAAAGTAAAAAAATAAAATAAAAATACAATCAAGGCACCAGCAGATTTGGTATCTGGTAAGGACCATAATATTCAGTATCTGGTATGGATTTATTTTCTGATCCATGGATGGTGCCCTCTCATTGTGTCCTCACAGTTTGAAAGGGGTAAATCAGATCCCATGTGTCTACCTCCTGGACTCAGGTGATCCTTCTACCTCAGCCTCCTGAGTAGCTGGACTGCAGGTATGCGCCACCATGCCTGGCTAATTTTTTGATTTTTTTTTTTGAGTTGGAGTCTCACTCTGTCGCCCAGACTGGAGTGCAGTGGCCGCTCCCGGCCACCGCAGCCTCAACCTGCTGGGTTCCGGTGATCCTTCCGCCTCAGCCTTCCAAGTAGCTGGAACTACAGGTGCGTACTACCACGCCCGGCTAATTTTTTTTTTGATTTATTTTAGAGATGAAGTCTCGCCATGTTGGCCAGGCGGGTCTCCAACCCGTGGGCTCAGACAATCCACTCACCTCAGCCTCCCAAAGGTGCGGGATTACAGGCTGAGGTCTCTCTAAGTGACCCAGCCTGGTCCCAAATTTCTGGA
>CAUYQG010130534.1:0-10013 GCA_963574415.1 Tarsius wallacei
GCAGAATTTGTCTGAAGATCCACAATCTATAAACGAAACTGCTGCTCTTATGAGGGGTGCTATCTCAGCGGCATCACTGACATACTGGTAACCAATTATTGGGGGTCAGGTCCCAACAGGTGTCTGGGTTTAAGGGAGTTAAGTCTATGCTGAAGGCTAAAAGGGAGAAGAGGACATAAAAATGAATGTTTTTCCACACCACAAGGTGTTTGTACCAAGGTGGCTATGTGTGTCAACGTCGGGGAATCCCTCCTCCTGGCCAAGAGGAAGTCTCTTAAAACTAGAAGGGAAAGTTGTTTTCCCCACATCAATCCAGCTTTGAAGACTTTCTATTAGTGACATATGCCCCTTTCCCGAAAAACAATGAAGTGTTCTGTGTGCTAACAACATAGCTTAAAAAAAAAAATCGGCATTTTTATAAAACTTGATAAAAAATGGTATTTCCAACTGTACAGTCACCAGAAGTACACGGCTATCAAAAATGCACACACTTCACTTGGCATCTCCAGCCCCTTCAGCCTTCTGTGCCTGGTCTGTTTTGGCATCTCCATTTTCTGCAGGGTTATTCCCCTCCTCGCCAGCATCGGCTTTTCCCTTTTTCCCTCTGGGTACCTTCTCTCCCTTCTTAGCTGTGGCCTTCTTAGGCTTGGGCTCTGGCTTGGGAGGAGCAGGTTAGCCGACAACCTTGCAGATCTTCTCTGGGTTCGTCCTTCACCTTGGCTTTATCTCCTTTAGCATCCCCTTCAGCCTTTCTCTTGGGCATGGTGGTGATGGCAGCGGAACTAAGGTGCTAGATGCGGGGATGGAGTGGCACGCGAGCTTTGGTCGGTCCGGGGGTCATTCTTGCCTCTTCTTCTTCACACTGCCATCCTTATACTTTATTTAAAACTCGAATTACTTTCAAGTCAGGCCTATCCATATAGTACCAATAAAACAGATGGAGGCCGGGCTCGGTGGCTCAGCCCGTAATCCCGTGCCTTGGGAGGCCGAGGGGAGTGAATTGCTTGAGCCCGTGGGTTCGAGACCCGCCTGGGCAACTTGGCGAGACCTCATCTCTACAATAAATCTAAAAATTAGCCAGCTACTTGGAAGGCGGAGGCGGAAGGATCGCTGGAGCCCAGCAGGTCGAGGCTGCGGTGGCCGGGAGCGGCCACTGCACTCCAGTCTGGGCGACAGAGTGAGACTCCAACTCAAAAAAAAAAAAAAAACAGATAGAAAAAAACAGGATTTAACAGTTAACCTGATTAAATTTTATCTTGCTTGTTTTGGGCCTGATTTTGAGCCTAGGGACGTCAACTCAATCTTGATCTTGTCATTCATCAAATTAGTTTTACTGCCTATTTCTGAGTTTGTCATAAACTGATCCATCCACTCTTTCTTTTAGAAAACACTAATTGGCCTGGGCGTGGTGGCTCATGCTTGCAATCCCAGCATTTTGGGAAGCAAAGGTGGGAGAATCGCTTGAGCCCAGGAGTTCAAGACCAGCCTTGGCAAAAATGCGAGACCTTGTCTCTACAAAAAGCAAAAACTTAACTGGATATGGTGGTGTGTCTTTAGTCCCAGCTACTTGGGAGGCTGAGGTTGGAGGATCACTTGAGCCCAGGAGGTCAAGGCTGCAGTAAGCCATGATCGTGTTGCTGCACTCCAGCCTGGATGACAGAGTGAAGCCCAACTCAGAAAAAATAAAAAGAAAGAAACACTAATTTTAGAACACACAGAGTGCCAAATGTTGCAAATACAAAATCAGATAAGACTTGCTCTTGCCATTGAGGAGTCTGGTCAAATTCACTGATAACCATGCTGAAAGGGACAGGGCCTTAGAGGACACCCAGAGCACCAGAGAAACCTTCTCTCCAAGTTGAAAGCTATTTATCTGCACCCTTTGGGTACAGCTATGAATCCAATTGTAAAGGCTTCTAGCACTATTTTCAAACAGTCCACCTTTCTCCATTAAAAAAGAAACAAATCCCCCCCCACATACATACTACAACAGCAGCTCCAGGATCCTCGGAGGGCCCAACCCGAGATATCCCTGTGGGGTCCCTTCTCTCGATCACCCCAGCCGCCCACAGGTTGGGGAGCGGGAGCAGAGCTGGGCGCTTCCGCAGGCAAATGGGACTGACATCACAGACCCCGGGTCCCCCAGCAGGCAAGGCACCCTCGGCGCTGCACAGTTGCCTCTCCCCACCTGAACACTACGGCTCAGCATTGCTCCTAGGGCACACCTCCAGAGGTTACTGTGAGACCCCCACCCCAGTCACCACCCCACTGCCTCTGCCCCTGCTTCCCGTGGGTCAGGGAAAGGATGGGGACCAGGGCACTACATGACGCCAATCAACCATATACAACACACACCAAAGCCATATACACAAGGGAAAGTGAGAAAAATCCTTAAAAGCCCTGTCCCAATAACAACAAATTTGAAAAAAGAGCTCCCCCAGGTGAGGGGAAAAAAACAACAGTACAATGCTAAAAGCCTGAGTGTTTCAACACCTACAAATGATTGACTCTCCAGCAATGGATCCTAACCAGAATCAATTGTCCCTAGCAACAGATACAGAGTTCAGAATACGGATGGCAAAGAAACTAATGAAAACGAGGCCACCAAAACAGTCCATGAACTGAAAGCTGACATGGCCATCTAAGAAAGAACCAAACTGAACTTCTGGGAGTAAAGAGTTAGCTTCAGGAATTTCAAAACACAGTCACTGCTTTAACAACATACTAGACTAAGCTTGAAGATCTCTTCTTTGAATCAACCCAGTGGGACAAAAATAAAAAAATGTTTTTTTAACGAACAAAGACTTCAAGAAGTATGGGATTTTGTAAAGAGACAAAACCTACATCTGAACAGCATTCATGAGAGATAATGAAAGAATGGGAGCAAGCTGGAAAAAAAAATTTGCAAGACATAAGCCAAGAAAACTTCCCCTATCTTGCTAGAGAGGCTGACGTGCAGATACAAGAAATTCAGAGAATTCCTGGGAAATACTATATGACCCAACGATCTGGAAGGCACATAGGAAACAGACTATCCAAGGTCATTGTGAAAGCTCAGCCTGTAATCCCACGCCTTGGGAGGCTGAGGTGAGTGGACTGCCTGAGCCGTGGGTTTGAGACCCGCCTGGGCAACTTGGTGAGACCTCATCTCTACAATAAATCAAAAAATTAGTTGGGCGTGGTAGCGTGTGCCTGTAGTTCCAGCTACTTGGAAGGCTGAGGCAGAAGGATCACGGGAGCCCAGCAGGTCGAGGCTGCGGTGGCCGGGAGCGGCCACTGCACTCCTGTCTGGGCAACGGAGTGAGACTCCAACTCAAAAAAAAAAAAGAAAGAAAGAAAAAAGCTCAAAGGCAGCTAGAGAAGAATCAGAGACCGCCTACCAAAGGAGACCCAGAATAATAAGCAGAATAATAGCACACCTGTCTGCAGAAGCTTTACCAAGCCAGAACAGAGCCCATTTTTAGCATTCTTAATGAAAAGCAATGCCAGCCAGTAATTTCTTACCCCCCTAAATTAAGCTTCATAAGCAAAGAGAAATGACGTCTTCCTAGACAAGCAAGCTCTAAGGGACTTTATCACCCCCAAAACAGCCCTACAAGAGATGTCTAAGGGAATACCAAACATGGAAACAAAAGTGATGCCACCTAACAGAAAAGCACACCTAAATACACAGCTTACAGAACAAATAAACCAGTCACAAAACTGAGAACACACAGCAACTTTTTAACAGCACTATGACAGAAACAAATTTTCACATCTCAATATTACCTTTAGTGTCAATGGCCTAAACGCCCCACTTAAAAGGCAAAAAGTGGCAAATGAAATTAAAAACAAAAAAACAAAAAACACAGATCTCATCCTTCTGCTGCCTTTGGAGACCCATCTCACTTCTAATGACACCCACAGGTTCAAGGTAAAAGGATGGAAAAAATCTACCACATAAATGAAAAACAAAAAGAGCAGGGGTTGCTATCCTTGGGTCAGACAAACCAGACTTTAAACCAACAAAAGAGAAAAAGGAAAGTGGAGTGCACAACATAATGATAAGAGGCTCAATCAAACAAGAAGTCACAACTATCCTAAATAAATGTGCACCCAACACAGGAGCACCCACATTTGTGAAACAACTGCTATTAACACTACAGCTGAGAAAGGACTCCGGAAGCTACACAATGATAGTGGGAGGCTTCAACACCCACTAACAGCTTTAGAGAGAACACTGAATCAGAAAACTAAGAGAGAAATCTTGAAATTAAATTTGACATTGGGTAAAACTTAAAGAAAACCCAAAACCACTGGCTCCACTCACCACCAGGGAAATGGGTTCAATAGAGCCCAAACCTCACCATCACACGATGCACCTACATCACAAACCTGTAAATGTACTCCTTCAAACTAAATCTTCTGTAAAAAAAAATGAAGTTGGAGATATCACATTGTCAGACTTCAAATTTTACTACAGTAACCAAAACAGCATGGTACTGATACAAAAATAGACACATACCCCAATGAAACAGAACAGAGAATCCAGAAATAAAGGTGCTGACCAAAGGACACCCTAATTCAATAAATGGTGCTAGGAAATTGGCTAGCCCTATACAGAAGAATGAAACTGGACTTCTTCCTCTCATCATATACAAAAATTAACTCAAGATGGATTAAAGGACTTAAATGTAAGACCTCAAACTATAAAAATCCTAGAAGAAAGCCTAGGAAACACTTCTTTCTGGACGTCGGCCTAGGCAACAAATTCATGACCAAGTTCTCCAAAGCAAATGCAGCAGAAATCAAAACTGACAACTAAATTAAGTTAAAGAGTTTCTGTACAGCAAAGAAACCAGCAGCAGGGTAAACAGACAACCTACAGAATGGGAGAAAATATTTGTAAACTATGCATCTGGCAAAAGACTAATATCCAGAATCTATAAGGAAGTGAAATAAACCAATAAGAAAAAAAAAATTAAAAAGTCAGCAAAGGATATGAACAGACACTTTTCAAAACAAGACATACAAGTGGTCAACAGACATATTTAAAACTTTCAACATCACTACTCATCAAATAAATGCAAATCAAAACCACAATGGGATACCACCTCACACCAGTCAGAAGAGCTAATATTGAAACGTCAAAAAACAACACGCGTTGGTGAGGTTGCAGAGAAAAGAAAGCCCAAGCTTTACAATCATATAATATACCTATGTAACAAACCTGCACATGTACTCTGAAATCTAAAATAAAACTTTAAAAAGTCATACACTGTTGGTGGGAATATAATAAGCTAGTGCAGCCCTTTGGAAAGCATTCTGGAGATTTCTCGAGGAATGAAAAACAGATTTACCATTCAACCCAGCAGTCCCACCACTGCACAGGTCTCCAGTTCCCAGGCCATGAACTGGTAGCAGTCCGTGGCCTCTTAACAACCAGCCACACAGCAGGAAGTGAGCAGTGGGTGAGCAAGCACAGCTCCATCTGTATCTACAGCCACTCCCCATCACTAGCATCACTGCCTGAGCTCCGTCTTCTGTCAGATCTGCGGTGGCAATCAATTCTCATCAGAGCATCAAACCCTGTTGTGCACTGTGCAGGCGAGGGATCTTGACTTAAGAGAATCTGATACCTGATGATCGGAGGTGGAGCTGAGAAGATGATGTTGTATATGTCACTGTATACCACAATGTAATAATAATAGAAATAAAGTGCACAGTGAAGAGAATGAGATTGAATCATCCCAAAACCATACCCCCTCACCCCACCCATGGACAAGCTGTCTTCCACAAAACCAATCCTGGATACCAAAAAGGTTGGAGACCACTACACTACGGGATATATACCCAAGGAGCATAAATCATTCTACCAAAAAGACACCCGCATTCTACACTTATTGCAACTCTATTCACAATAGCAAAAATATGGAATCATCCTAGGTGTCCATCAACAGTGGACTGGATAAGGAAAGTGGGATGTACATGGAATACAATGTGGCCATAAAAAAGAACAAAATTACGTCCTTTGTAGCCACAGGCATGCAGCTGGAAACCATTATTCCAAGCGAATTAACACAAAAACAAAAAACCAAATACTGCATGTTTTCACTTATAAGTACCTTGGGTACACACAGGCATAAGGATGGGAACAACAGACACCAAGAACTCCTAAAGGGAGGAAGGAGGGAGAAGGACAAGGGCTGAAAACTACCCACTGGGTACCACGCTTGCTACCTGGGTGATGGGCTCAATAGAAGCCCAGACCTCACCACCACACTAGATATTTCTGTCACAAACCTGCACATGTACTCCTTGAATCCAAAACAAAATTCTAAAAAACAAAAATGAAAGCAGAAAATAAAAAACAAACACGAAAGACTTACTGAATTTACTATATACTATTCATATTTATCTACTCTATTCTGGTAGATAGCGTATACAGTTATAGAATATTGATGTATATAGTATGTATGCACAGTATATCCAATATACTATATACATGTTATAGTATAGAATACAGATGTGTAGTACCGGGGGGGACCCAAAAAGAACCAGAATTATTTTTTGGAGGGTGGGCCCCATATAGCTTCCCCCTCTAGGTAAGTGTTGTAGGAACCCATTGGCATCAGTGTATAAGCTAGCATTTGGCTTCAGTGAATTTTTTTTTTTTTTTTGAGATTCTTTCAACATGTGTGTCCACTTCATGATGGGTAATTTAGAAGTGCACCTGCTCATACCACACTGAGTGTTCAGCAGTTTTTGACACAAAACAGCACGGCCCTCAGACCTCACCCTTCCTATTCACCCAATCTTGCCCCAAGAGGCTTTTTTGTTTCCCTAGATGAAAAAAGTCCTTAAAGGGAAGTGTTCTGTCATGTAGAAGAGGCAAAAACAAATAATGGCAGAAGCATTAAAAGGCATAGAAATAGACGATTTCAAAAACTGTTTGAGTGGAAAAAGCATCTCAATAGGTGTATTGCATCAAGCAGAAAGTATTTTGAAGGTGACTAAACTTTAGACATTCAAGAATAAACACACGGTTTTTTATAAATAAATTCTGGGTTTTGGGGGGTCCTCCCTCATATATAGTATGTATACACAAAGGATAATACAGTAAAATAGTATATCTTAAGGTACCAGTCAATCCTAGGTGGAAAAGAAGAATAGTTCTAGGTATATGATATTTTCCAAAGCATACTCAAAAGTTTGGTAGAGACTGGCATCAAGCTTACAGATTGATAGTTACTGGTATCTGTCTACCTCTGCTTTACCTTGACAACAATAGCACTTGTCTGTCTTACTCTCTTAGTCTTCCTAGTTCCCCACAGTATACTGTCAATGGCTCTGAAATCACATTTGCATGGTTCTTCAGTCCTCTGGAGCATAATTCATCTGAATTTGGAGACTGAGCTCATTTAAATAAGTTATCTATGTTCTTATTATTTCTTCATCTGCTTTTGAGCAGAGCAAGATAGGAACAAACTTGTAATCCGACAGTTATGCTTCCTCTGTATATTCAAAGTCTGTCCTGAGCCTTGTTTTTCTTGTTCTATTGTTTTCTTTACATGTTAAGCCTTTCCTTACTCTAAACTTTTGTCTTCCAACACAGTTAGATTTTACCCCACAGTATTTATTACAGTTAGCACCAAAAATAAAAGAGATTTTAGAAAGGGTTCCTGCTCAACGAATGACATATAGTACATTAGCATTACAGACTTTGAAAAGATGATGTGTATCCTTCACAGTTTGCAGATCATTGCATCAGAAGACACAGATAAAGCAGTCAAATTTTTAATATTTTAATTCATGCTATCATTTAAAAATTATGAAAAAACAAAATATACTATTATAATAGGAATCTATTAACTTTTTTTTTTTTGAGTTGGAATCTCACTCTGTCGCCCAGACTGGAGTGCAGTGACCGCTCCACCACAGCCTCAACCTGCTGGGCTCAGGTGATCCTTCCCTCTCAGCCTTCCAAGTAGCTGGAACTACAGGCGTGCGCTACCACACCCCGCTAATTTTTTTGATTTATTGTAGAGATGAGGTCTCACCAAGTTGCCCAGGCAGGTCTCGAACCCTGGGGCTCAGGCAATCCACTCACCTCAGCCTCCCAAAGTGCGGGACTATAGGCTGAGTCACCGAGCCCGGCTTGTTGGCTTTCTTATTCTGAGTTCCAGATCCTCAACAAGCTGCTGCCATTAGCTTCTTGTAAGATATGTGGTCTCTTTCAAACAAACACTCCTTATTTTTATTTTTGATTTGTTTTTTGAGTGTGTGCGTGCGTGTCTCAAGTTAGTTTGAAGTAATGATTATTAAAATCCAAAGAATCTAGCCTAAGACAATTGCCCTTTATGGCCCAAATTCCTCAGGTTATTGAGTTTACTTTCCAGTAATTTTGGACCCATCTGTTTGCTAACTTGTCTGTCCATCAACCCTGATGATCTGTTTTATCTCCAGAATCTGCCAACCCAGCAGGGGAAACAAGTATCTGCTAGTATTTTGCTGAGAAAGCTCTTAAATCATTTTATCTTCTGCTGGGTATGATTGTGTCATTTAATAGTTTAACCATTTCCCTTTGAACTTCAGCCTGTGATTATTTATCTATTGTATCTTCTGATAACTTTTCCTCCTTGGGTAAGTGTCTGAAAATCTCTGTCTCAATCAAAATTAGCTGTATTTAGAGGTTATACTAGGATGAGTTTTTCAAAGGGGCTGATGTTTCTTATTCTAGGCCAAAAGTAAACCAGTGTCTACTTTACATATTGGGTAGAGGAGTATTTGAGTAGCAGACACTTCCACTCTGAAGCTCTGTAATTTAAGCTGGACTGTCTTTAGGATACAGGGGCTCACAGAAAATAAAGGAATTCCCTTGGTGAGAGACCAAGGCAGTTTTTCCCAAAGGTTGGTTTCAGATCCCTGGATGCTTATGAAAAATGTGGTTACCCAGGCCCTGTTGGAGACCTGCTGAATCACACTCTTTAGGAATGGGGAAAGGGACCCTGAATTTTAAATAATCTACACAGTTAATTTTGATGTGTGAAAGCCATTGGCTATGAGCCAAGAGTCGCAATTCTCAAATCCAAAGATAATTGTTAAATTGTATTTCACAATAAGCTCCCTCTCTTCTTAAATTTAGTGGTGGTAAATATCTGTCATAAAAATTCCTTTTTTGAAGACGGTCACTGCTGAGAAAAAGTGAACACACCTCCAATCCTCCAAAATTGAATTGCAAATCCCTGGCTCAAGTCTTTTCATTCAGACCAACGGGCTTGTTAAGTTCTCCTGAAGCAGATGGAACTATGAGATGTATTTTTGTTTGTTTTTTCCAGAGACTTGGTACAAAACAAAACAAAACTAAACAAAAAGGGTAGAATTTCTTGAACAAATCACCTAGATCAAAATGACCTGGAAGGCCTTAATTAAAAAAAAGAAACCGAAAACCACCACCAAAAAAATAGATGCTGGGGTTCTACTTTAGACCCCCTGAACCAGATCATCTGTGGAGAGGACTAGGAGTTTTCAATAAGTTTTTAATAAGCTTTCTGGGCATTATTCTCACACATAGTAAAGATTTGGGCCTTCCTTGGCTGTCTCTAAGTCTTATTCAATGCTTACATTAAAAGAAAAGATAGTGAGTATCCTAGTCTAGTACCAATGGTATCTAGTTCCTGCCACCTTTTCTCTTTGGGTGGAATAGGAATAATAATCATAATAATGATAATAATAGCAATAGCTAATGTGTTTTAAGCTCTTGTAGTGGCAGGCAATGCTAAGAGCTTTGCATGCCTTATTCCTGTAAATCCATACGACCCGCTGATGACTCTTTCTTTATTATCCCATTTGATAGATTAAGAACTGAGCCTCAGAGAGGACATGAACATTTCCCAAGATCAACAACTAGCAACTGGCTGAGATGAGATTTAAAATATTAAAGGGAGCTGGGCCCGGTGGCTCAGCCTGTAATCCCGCTCCTTGGGAGGCTGAGGTGAGTGGATTGCCTGAGCCCGCAGGTTCGAGACCCGCCT